>CM052453.1:2859689-2874601 GCA_028533085.1 Varecia variegata | reverse complement strand
CAATCTCCATCTCTATGTTCCAGAGGAAATCAAAGCCCCGAGACCCCTCAGCTTCCTGCAGTGAGGCCGGCACGCGGACTCACAGCTGCGTCTGACCTAGTTTCTTCTTCCTTCCTGTCGCCGTGGACAAGGCGGCCCTTCTCCCTCCGGCCAGCATCTTTTCATTATCTTTCAAGATGTTCAAGTCTCTCCTACATAAAAAAAAAAAAAAAAATCTCCCTCAACCAGACCTCGCCGTCTGTCCACTGCCCTGAGCCCCTGTTCTGCCGCGTGGTCCAGCTCTGCCCGGGCTGTCTCTTCCTCCGTCCACCCCCAGCTGGCCTCCCTCCACACCCCAAGATGCCCAGGATATGAATGGCCACCTTGTCACTCTTAGTCCTATCTCACCTTCCCTCTCGGTAGTTATCTGACGCTGTTAAACTTCCTTTTCTTGCCCAAACGTGATTTTCCCTCGGCTTCTGGGATAACCCACCCCCATGGGGTTTCACCCCCTGACCGCCCCAGAGGTTCATGATCAATAACCCCTGAGGGCTTTCCTGCCTCTGTCCGTCCCTTAAACATTGGCATCCTCAGGGCCCCTCGAAGCAACCTCTCTCCATGCCACAGACACGCAGAACCCATCAGCACCAGGGCTGCAAGGTCGTCATCCGCAGCCGGGGACCCTCACGTGTACCCCGGTGCTCCCACGAGCTCCACACTCACACGCCAGCTGCCTGCAGCTCGGGTCTGGGTGGGTGACCCACAGTGTCAACTCATCCCTTCTCTTCCCCAAACCTGCCCTTCCTTCAACGTTCTGTATCTCCATAACCGACACCCCGACCAGTCGGACAAAGCCAGACGTCACAGAATGCATGCTGTATGATTCTGTTTGCATAAGGTCAAAAACTTACCAAAATGAAACTGTACTTTTCAGAGATGCTTAAGTGCTCAAACCATAGAAAGCTGTGCTGGGATGGCACGCATACACAGGTGCCAGAAACTACAGGGAAAGGGACTTGGGCTAGCTGTTCCCTCTGGAGGGGCTAGGGAAGGGTCTACGGGATGGAAGAGGCTTCTAGAAGGTTCTAGAGATTTCCAGCCACCTCCGCAGACCGAAGGCTACACTGATGTGTGTGCACATCACCGTCGTGTGCAGGGAGGTGGAAAGGCTCTGCTGGACAGACTTCTCATCAAGGAGCTCTGAGTCCAAAGGACGTGTTCTGTGTGGGTGGGTTCCACGGTCCACTCTCAGCATTTCTGTCTTTTGGAATCGGTGCAAACGTCTTAGGAGCAGTTTCTGCCCCAGTAACTGCGAGAGCTCGAGCCAAGTCCATTCACATTTCCTCTTCCTCTCCCCTTCTTTTCCCCACTCCATCCCCTCCCCTCCTGCTACTCCTTCTAATCCAACCTCTCCCTGCCATATGGTGTCTGGGAGCACAGTTTGTGTATCTAAATGTAGAAAAATAAATTATTTTAAAAGCAATGTTTTTCAACAGGCTTTTAGTACATGGAATCCTAAGAACATATGAAGTTTTGATCTCATTACGGAGCACATATATCATCACTATAACTTCTAATTACAGTGTATGCTACTTTTTCAAGCAATTATATTCACAGATCCCGTTTTAGAAAAATTTTATGTGCAAAATAATCTTTACATGCTAATGAAATTTTAGCAAGAAATGTAAGTTTGCTGAGATGTTATTTAAAAGTCACATTATACTCTGAGACCTAAAAAAAGGAAACAAAAAGAAAACAAGGAAGATATTAAAAAAAATAAAAATAGGAAGTCACATTAGGAAAAAACACTGAAGTTATAAATTAATCAGATATAGCTATCTCTAAATTATAAAAAATTGAAATGATTGAAATTATACCAAATAAGTTAAATAGACTCTTTAGCAGTATTATAGAAAGATGTTGGTCATTACCTTTAAGTCTAATCCTAATTCCTTGTGTTCTGCATCAATTAGAACAATAGCTCCACCTACATGACAATGTAGTAAGTACAATAACCCTTCTACCTGGCACACAAGCAGATTGTGACCATCAAATGACATTGTATGGAAGGGTATTGTTACTGTTGTTTATAGAAAAAATAAAGCTTTGAGCATTCTCAGAATTGATAAGTGATCAGCATTAGCAAGTGGGTGGCAAACACTCAATTTCATTTTACTGAGGCATGAGTTTGGATAGTCCAAGCCGGGAGGCCATTGTAGTAGAACAAGTCGCTTGGCTGGGGAGATACGGCAACTGTTGCTTCACCACGAGTTAAAGGTGACAGTCAGCTGGGAAGTCGTCAGAAGACAGGAGTGCAGGTAGGCACTGCCACGGTGCTGGGATAGCAGGAAGCAGCGGCTGCCCACAGAAGGCTGGGATGTTGCTGTCGGGCACACACAGGGCCAGTCTAGGAGCGGGCACACCGCAGGCCAGTCCGGCAGCACAGCTGCGTGGAGGGCTGCGTCCCCAGAGAGAAGGGAAGTTGTCACCGTGGGTTTCAGGCCAGCAGCACCTGCAGAGAGGAGGTGCAGGTCTGGGACCACGCTGGCCACTCCACCACCCACTCCTCGTCCCCAACTTGATGCCTGTGGACTCCAGTGACCCCACACTACCTCACAGGCCACCAGGACGCTGACGCTGAACCGCGGGAGTCTTAACTCCATACCGCATCCGTTTCATGAATGCCAAGTATCGGAGTTCTTCTAGCTGCACCTTTTGAGAGATAGGATGCCAGCTTCATGATCAGATCCTCAAGGGTATAACCTGCAGGTCCAGGTGGTGCCCCAGCCGCCCACTGCCCATTTTCGAGGCTCTCTTCCAGTAGGGAGATGAGAGGGTGCACCCTGCCCAGCCACAGACTGTCAGATTCCACACCTCATGGGTATCTAGGGTGCATGACTCTGTGCTGGGTGCTCTGGGGCATTAAAAAATTAAAAGGCACGACATGACTCCTGCCATCAGAGAATTTATAATCTAGTGAGACCCTTGCAAAGAATGCAATTCGCTGAAGGCCGAGCGTGTTCTTGCTCATGCCAGAAGTTCCATGCTGGGCGCTGTGCAGAGAAGAGTCCTGCCTTGGAGGAGTTTCCAACAGTGCGAACCGAGGACAGACCATACATGAGGCCCACGAGTAACTTCTCAGGCAAAGAAAAGATGGATTCCAGCCAAACAGAAGCCGAAGTCTTGGCCCAAGGTGAGGGAAGTGGGTATCGGACTTCGGAGATTCATTGCTTTATTGAACAAACAGCTGAGAATGGGGCTGGTGTTCTCCCCAGCAGAGCCGCACGATGGACGTGCTTGTGGATGGGCACAGACCTGAGACAGGAGTCAGGAGGAAGTTTCTACGGGGTCAAACCAACTCTGCACCCACAGGCCTGTCGCCAACGGTTCTCTCGGTTTTCTGCATTGCAACCCAGGGCCACTGAGAGTGGCGACCAGGGAAAAGGGGCCCAGGAAGTTTGAGGTGTTGCTTTGATATTTTTCAGGAAGAATAAAATGATTACTTATCATGCAGATTAATCACAAAGCGGAGGGACATGCACAAGCCTCGGTGACTTTTTTTTTCCCCTTTTCTTTTCTAACTGTCTTTTGCTGTCACAACTTTTTCAATTTATTTTTTCCAAGCATTTAATAAAGTCTTTTGAGAAACAGGCAGGTCAAAGACTTGAAGGAACATATGCCAACACCACTTAGCAAATTTCCCTCCCAGACATCCACTTCCAACTCAACCATCTGCTGCTCCGTGAGCCCAAGTATTTATAGCACCTCGCTTTGTCCTCATTACCCGGCCCTGCTTTTCATGTCGCGGATTCCAGCCTTGGCCTCCCCGTCTTGGGAAGAAACAACAGGACAGAGTCAACTTCTAACCATCGTGCACTTTCTTTCCATTTCAGACATTGTGACCAAGTGACTCCTGATCTCAGAGAGATTTGCATCATAGCTGATCAATAATTTGCCAGATACTCAGCCTCTGTAGAACAAAAGCACTTCTGGACTTTTCCCTTCTCATCCTAAGAGATCCTCCTCAGGTGGACCTGATACTCAGAGTTCAGTGGAACAACATAAAGGGAGCCACTGGCAGTCAGTCCTCTTTTGAAAGTGCTGGATTCTATTCAAAACTTAGGAAATAATATTATTGACCTAGAAAAATCACAGGACTGAGAACAAGAGACATTAGGCTCACAGCGACAAAGGCAATCAGATCTATTCATCCTGGTCTAACTGGAGGCTCTCATCTCTGAGCGGAAATCATCTCCCTCAATTTAGGACTGGCCCAGCGACCATGGGTCTGCGGCCCTTTGTAGAAAAAGCTTCTTGGCAGCGTCAGCTTCTCCGTTCACATCACCACCAGCTGGTGGATGCAAGACCCTGGACAAGCAGTCAGCTTCCCGATCTGCGCGTCCCTCTGCGGGAATCCTAGAGGGGCCAGGTTCCAGCCGGTGCTCACACCGCCCGTTCTTCTTCATTTGATCACAGGGAAACTCGCCAAGTAGCACCCCCATACTGTTCACACCATTGCGACCCCCACTGTCCCCCAGTCCTAAATCAAACTGGAAGCAGTAGCTCCTTAAGCATTTGGTAACACGTTTGTACACGTCCCAAGTCTAGGTGGAACTTGCACGACTTTTCTAGTGTTTTAAAGTAACAGGTCTCCCCCAAGAGCAAACAGGCACTTGCTCCTCACCCATCAAGGTGCTGGAAGGGCCCACGGCCAGGAGCACTTGCAAGGTGGCCTTGGCTGGGTCCAGCGGTGCCCTGTTGTTGGGCCTCCAGGTGGGGACGTAGGGGTTGGTGTCCACCTGCTCTGGAGAGAGGAGTGCGGGAGAGGAAGCCACACAGGCTGCAGAGTGCAGACAGTGGGGTCCTGGGGTGGTGGGAGAGGCCCCTGGGCCTCAGGGGCACCCACACCTGTGCTTAGAGGACAAAGAGATTTGGAAGGGTCTGGGAAAAAAAAAGATGGGAGTTAAGGAATTAAACGATGGGGAAACAAAAAAAAAACACCCCAAAATGGAAAGAATGCATTGCCTTTTGGATTTTGGGTGTTTGAAAGTGTTTTTCATACTGAGTCTTAGATTTGATATCAACATAAGCTTGTGCATTTGGTCAAGCAGGAATTATTAGCTTAGCGATCCCTTCCTCTGGGATGTCCAGAGATTAAATCCTTTGCGCAAAGTCAGCCCCACCCCCTCAAGCGCACGCGCACAAGAGACCTGGAGCCGATGTCGCAACTGCTAACCTGCTTCTCTGCAGCAGGGACCTGGCTCACAAGGAAAGAGAGAAAGGAGTTTCTGGAAGTCTCTGGGGGCTGCGTGTGAGCCTGTATATGTTTTATAATCTGTGGCTGGCTGGGACATGCGGGTTAATGCCGTATTGTAGATTTCTTCCTGGGATTATCAAAATCCTTCGGTCCTTATAAACAAGCGCATGCTAATTTACTTCCTGTGTTGCATCTGCTCTGTATCACCCGCTTGCAACGTTCCCAGAGATTTGCTTTAGAGCCACAGATCAGCAATTTCGTTGTGTTGCATTCATTTATTTGCTCCACAAATATTTATTGGGTTTCTAACATATGCCAGACACTGCGCTGTGTCCCGGGTATGTAACGAGGAAACAAGACAGATGCACTCCCATTGCGATTTAATGGGGTTGAGAGAGCTGTCGTGCAGAGAAACTCTGCAAGGCGGTGGGGAGGGTGGGGGGCTCTTCCTAAGCCAGCTTCTTTCCTTCTTACTGTTGCCCTGTTGTCCTGCCGGGATGGGGGTCTCTCCAGCACAGCAGCCCTTGGCCTCCCACCTTCCTTAGGAAGACCCTGTAATAGCTTTCTGACGGGCTGACGCCGTTGCCCTTTGCTGTGGCCAGGACAGAGCTGTTTGCAGCAGCAGGTTAGCAGGTCGGACCCCCCCTTGTCCCCGCGTCTAGTCCCAGGAGCTCTTGCGTCCTCCGGCTGGACGAGGCTGAGAGACTGAGTACCCTACACCATCACCTAAATGTTGTCCCACTGGGGAGTTTCGCCGAAGCACCCAAAAGTTGTCTTCTTGTCCTACATCTGCCAAATGATCGCCAGTGGTATCACGATGCTCACACTCTACTGCGCCTCTTCCTTTCCTCCATCATCAAATGACGGGGTGCACCAAGACCACGGAGGCAAAAGACTATCTCCTTTCCCCCCCAGCCCCCCGAAGATGTCCAGGGCTGCGTGTGGTGAGCAGTCACAGCTCGAGAACCTGCGATGAATCCTTCTGGTGGTCAGAGGTGAGCAAGAATGTCCAGGGAGACCTTATCTTCAAGGACGAGAGCTGGGACACACTGGTTTGGTGCCAGGATGACCATGCAGGGATTAGACGAGAAACTAAATGTGAGTATTCGTGTTATCGACTGGAGCCACCACTCATGCAAAAACTTTAATCAATACCTTCCAGGTGTCAAGCACTATGCCAGGTGCCGGGAACACAAAGGATAATCAGATACAAACCTGCCCCTTGGAGCGTTGCAGCCCAACGTAGGCTCTGGGCAAAAGTGTCCATCATGGAAAAGTAAGTAAATATTTAAAGAATTCTTTCAATTAAATTGCTGTAAAACTACTTAACGTGTTGAAAACACAAGATGTCCTCACTGGGGCAAGTGATGACAAGGTATCTGGACAGACGTAAAGGATGCATTTGCAGCCAAGCGGAGTGTCGGGAGCCAGTGGGCAGGGAAGGAGCCCGACCTGGACACACCGGGAGCAGAAGCCACTCCTTCTAGGTGGCTGCAGGCTTCCAGAGAGCAAGAGGGGAAGGTCAGTGGCAGGAGGATGGTGTCAGAGCACAGGTGACCCCCAAATCGGGACTTCCAGAGATCACGGGGGAGGAAGCTAGAGGCAGAGCTGTTCCCACTTTTGAGGGTGTTGAGGAAACCACTGGTGCATGCAAAGCAGGTTGACTAATGTCCCTTTCTTGGAAATCTGACCGGCAAATCACAAAGAGCATGAGTAAAAAGAAATGAGTATTTCCATCAAATCAGCCCTAAAACAACATTCTCCTTGCTTATTTCGTGATATAAAAGCTGTCACCATACCTCAGGTAAGTAACTGTAAATGAGAAGCCATTGACATTCGGTTGAGGTTATTTGGAGGGCAAGAGAGAGTAGATTTCTTGGTTAGTTAAAATTAGGTATGGTCACACATAACAGAAAACCACAAAACAACAGTTGCTTAAGCAAGGTGAAGTTTTTTACTTCTCTGTCACGAAACTCTGCAGACAGGCAAGACAGCCTGGTGGTCGCTAAGGACCCATGCTCTGATCTTTCCATTCTTACATTTTCAGTGCATGGATGGCTTTCATTTCCAAGGCCACCTCATGGTCCAAAATAGCTGCTGGGGCTCCAGCTATCACATCTTTCAGGAAGGAAAGAGAAAGAAGAAAAGCAGAAATGCAAAACGGACTCTTCCTAGCAGTCTATGCCTTTCAAGAAAATTTCCTGGACCTGCACTCAACATTTTCGTTTCCTTCTTAGGCCACAGTTTGGTCACATGGCCACGTGAAACTACAAGCAAGGCCAAGGTAAAAACACAAGTTTGGTCTTTTAAGAAGGTGGAATGGATGGATATTGGGTAATAACTGGTAGTCTCTGCTACAAAGTCATCTTTCCTCTTTTCCCTTGTCCTTCTCTCTTCAGAGTCTAGGCCTGTTTCACAGCCCTCCAACTTCCTAATCCCACCCATGCATAGGGGAAATAACTTCCAGTACTGTTCTAATGCTCTAATGGAATATATATGGGGGCAAGATGAGATTATATAGGTAGATATAAATTGATCAATTCATTATGAGGAATATCGAATATTGCTCACACGCCCTTGGAAGCTGAGAAGTCCCATAATAATCTGCCATCTACACCCTGGAGCCCCAGGAAAGTGGTGTAATTCAGTCCAAGTCTGAAGGCCTTGGAACCAGGGGAGCCAAGCCCTGAGGCAGGAAAAAGGGGCGGATTCCTCCCTCCTCCTTTCCAGGCCCTCAGAGGACTGGATGAGGCCACCGACTTGGGGAGGAGGGTCTGCCTTACTCAGTTCCCCCGTCAAATGCCAATCGCATCCGGAAACTTCTTATAGACATGCCCACAAGCGATGTTTAGGCACCCCGTGGCCCAGTCAGGTTGACACATAAAATGAACCATCACACCCCCTCCCGGAAGATTTTCGGGCTTACCCTAAGCAGATGTGGAGTCACCTGTCTCGGTCCTGTGATGCCACAGTCCTGTCTACCACAAAGGGAATCTTCCCTTCCCTTAGAACAAGGTGCCCCGGCCAGGTGAACTGAACTGGGAGGCAGGAAATCCACGTTCTAACACTGGCCAGCTACCTACACCTGCACGCCCACGGTCTCCATAACACGAGGACATTGGAGCAGATGATCTCCAGTTTGGTGACTGAGTCTGCGCTCTCCTATCCAAAATTCTGCCATAAAAATGTTATGTCTTTGCCTTAAGGTTTCTCGCCTTCCTTTCCAGTTTAAATGTAAATGCTCACGAAGGGTTAGCGTGTGAATGCGTTTTTAATAATTTACAGGTTAGCGTGAATTGTTTTGAGAATTGTGATCAAAAAGGCTGTAAAGCCTTCATTTCAGCCTCATTCCTAAACATACAGAAAAGTTTACAAAAGGATAGCTGATTGGGTTTTTTTTAAATCTTTTACAAAGTGAGGATTCTCTTTCAAACCATCGCTAGGGTGGTTTGCATAGCTCTTTGCAGCCTAATTGCTTCAGAAACGGTGAAGTATAATTACCGGCTCTTCCGTGTTTTCTCTGATTTTCGTCTTGGTGCCTGTGTAGGTTGATTTCAAAGTGAGCCTTTGAACGTCAATCTCTTCCGCTGAGCCACAGTGAGGAAACAAGATTATGGCCTCGGCTGCCAAAGTAACAGCTGCTTTTTTTTTTTTTTTTAAAGTGTCACAAGTTGCTACATACTGTACTTTTTAATGGAAAATCCCCACATTTGAGCTCTTGTTCTATTTTCTGTGGTATCTTGAAACTTCTCTTGGATAGGAGCCATCTGGATTTTTCTGTGGTCTTCTCCAGTTTCAACATAGTGATACTTAGAAGGTATTTTGCAGGGTTTCCATCAGTCAAGGACTCACAGTTCTGAAGATCTTGTGCTGTTAGGGCAGACGGGACATCGTTGGCAGTTTGCCAACAGATTCCTGTTGTTTGCCTTTTTAACTCACACCCCTGGGGTCTCTGTCCTGTCCCTAGTTCACTGGTTTTCTGAGTATCTGCCCCCTCGGCTATTTGAAATGCTTGGCTCGGGTTAGTGAAGCCTTAGGACCTCCTGATTTCTTGCTTCTGTGGTTACTAAAAAATTAAGACATATTTGTTGAGTATATGTCCACCCAGGGAACAAAAACATAATCCTTGAACAGCCTGTGTGAAAAGGATGCCCAGCCTCTCCTGCAGCGTGATTAGGGAAACATGTACTGGCTTTGGAATTAAACTTACATCCTTAAGTGCCAGACGGCTTTGGGCTAATCACATTTCCTCTTTGAGCCTCAGTCGTCATTTGTAAAACAGTGATGCAAATATTACCTTGCAGGTGTGCTGCCATGCTTAGATATGATGTATGTGTCTGAAGTGCAAACAAAGAAACAAAACCAAATAACATCTTTAAATTGCCCCTTTGTTGTTGGATACTTCAGTTGTTTTGGTGCCTCATTATTATAAATAATGTTAGAGTAAACTATCTTGGTTTAGGTTCTTCTATGCAAAGGCACTGGGGTCACCTTAGGTCCTGTCTGCTCAGGGCCCCTCAGAGTTTCACCTTTTACAGTAACCAGCAGTTACGGTAGACACAGTGTGCAGGGAGGAGGGAGGGACTGGTAAACATAATAGGAGACATTCCAGTTGCATGAAAAGTATAGTGTGGAGTTTTTGATGGAACATGGAGCCTTCATGCCATGGCTTTTGTTCGGCAACTAAGGTCCTGAACACTCCCTAAAGGACATCTTTGCTCTGTGGTCCTCCATTGCAGAACAAGGACATTAACAGCATCATCAGACCACAGACCTTTGATTTAACGATAGTCTGTGTCTGTTGTCTTATTGGTCCCTAGCATCCCTCTCTGTTTCTAGTCACGCAGACCTGTCATTTATCCCTTTCAAAGTGGTTACATAAGACGTGTGATCCGGTACACAGGTGCATCAGTCCCAGGAGAGGCGAAGGGGTCCGCAGGATGTGGATGGAGGAGGATGCAGGTGACAGTTGTGCAGGGATCCCGTAGAGCGAGAGAGCTGATTGGAGCAAACACACCAACGGTACAAAACAAAACCCTGGCACCGATTAACTCCGGGGAAAACAAAAAGTTGTGCGGAGGAGGAAAGGTAATCATAGTTTACTGCTTGTCTTAGCAAGAATGGCATTTACATGGTCACAATAAGGTAAACACCAAATCTAAACAAAATTATTGTATAAGACAGGGGACTGGAAATTGCGTGTGTGTGTCGGGGGGAGGTGAGAGAAAGAGAGAGACAGAATACTCAATACTAAGTTTCCAGAGTAATGAATCAATAAAACAAAATCTGAAAAAAATCTAGAAGCAGCAATATACGTATTTTACTAGAAATGTGAAACCAATTCCAAAAGAAACAGCTAAAAAGGGTTGAAAAGTCTAAGGCATAGAATATTCTTTCAGTTATTTGCATGTATAACTAGGATAAAAATTAAGATGACAAGGGTGAAAAAAGCAGCCAAGGAAGAAACATTAATTACAGTACTTCTCAAGCCAACATCCTTTAAAAAAAATAAACAAAATTCTTTCTTTAAAAATTAAGTTGTATTTTACTTCTGTGACATGAATTTCCTTCCCCCGTTAAAAATAAAAATCCTTTCTATCTCTCCATAGAAAAATATATTCCTAGCCCTAAAAATAACACAACTAAGTCAAAGTTTAATAAACTGTGATGTAGGCTGATAGCTTTGGTTTCTTTGTGGAGGTATAATTTACATACAATAAAATGCATTTATTTAAATGACATTTCCATTTGCATCTGTGCAACCTCTACTGCAATCAAGATATAGATAACAGGGCATTTCCATCCTTAAAAGTTTCTTTGGCCCCATCTCAGGCAATCCCTACCCACAGCCTCAGGCAACCCTGGCCTGATTGCTGTTTCTTTAGATCAGATTTGTGTTTTCTAGATTTCCTATAAAATGAGATGAAATGCACAGTACTGTCTGGCTTCTTTCTAATGCACTTGAGTTCCCTCCGTGTTGCTGTCTGTTGCTCCTTTTATGGCTGATAAGCATTCCAGCATATGAATATGCCATCATTTGTTTATCTAAGATAGAAGTTTTTGGCAAAACTTGGGAGAGTTAAATTGTTTTCTTTTTATTCTTCAAGTCTCTTGATTACAAGCTCTTCCTCCCTACCAGGCAAACTCCCTCCATGGTCAATTATCAAAAAGAGAACAAGGAACTGACCGAGGAGTCAGCTGCTTCTGGGTAACCCAGCTCGGTTGCTTAGCAACAAACAGAGTAACTGTATTAGTTTAGTGGGTTCTGAACAAAAAAGGTAATCATCTTTTATCCCCAGATAGATAGGAGACGATGCTATTCCAAGTGAAGTGGAGGAAAAAATAAAAACCATAAAAATGGACAGAAAACACATCTAGCAAATAGAGACACCAGGATGCCGTCTGTAGTCCCCCGAGTGTTCTGTTAAAGACCCAGGAATCCTCCTGCAGATGAAGCACCACGGTGTTATGCACCGCTGTGCACAATGTTTTTCAATGCACCAATAATTGATACCCAAAATTAATAACTCAAACAGAAATAAAGAGAAACATGTTAACCTTTGTTAGCCTGAATTCTGCAATGAATGAGAGGCACAAGAAATGTCCCACCTGTATGTCCCTTCCACACAGAAGACAAGAACTCCAATAGCTGTTACTCTTCCGCTCACCATACTGAGTGATCGCCTTCTGTAGTGAAGGTGGTTGATTTATATCTGTTCACCTGAGTCCTTAATCGCATAAAGAATGGCATCCATTTTGCACATTTTGCAGGTGACGTTGCTGACAGAAGGTTTATTTTTTTAACTTCCCCAGGAGTTGTGCCACCCTGCGAGCACCACTTCCTTTTCATGGTGGGCACCTGCCTCCCAGCACCCAGCACAGCAGTCATGCTGCAAGGGCTCTGCTGAGAGTCGTGGATTTAATGAGCACACTCTCTCCTGGGCGTTTAATGCAAAGTGTTTAATAATCAATCAGAGATCGGCTTCACTTAGTTTTACAGGGTGGAAAGGGAGACAAAAACCCTTCACCCTCAGTTTGCAGCTATGCCTGGCGCTGTTTCCCACTCCCCTCCTGACAACAGATTTCTTGGTTTAAGGGGATGGATGTGAAGTGGCCGTGCCTGGGTGTCTGGTAAAAGACAGTTCTGCAGTTCCGTTTACTGTAGGGGCAAAGCCGACTGCCAAATACTTGGGTTTACCTCTCCGCTGTCCCCCTCCCCTGTTCTCGGGATCCTGAGGATCGGTTCTCCCCATGATGTGTTTAATTGCAGCCTTCAAAAGAAAAGAGAGGAACACATCTTTCAGAGCGGCTATTTTCTTTTCTTTAATTTTCAGTCTACTTAAAAACATTGTGGTCTTTTCTGGTTTTGAACTGCAAAAGACACCCACTTGGGCTCTGAACGGTGTGTGCTGGGAGATCACAGCACGACAGAGAAACAGGAAGGCGGGCTCTGCTGAGCAGCCTGCAAACCCAGAACACACCCTGGGGCCTCACGCAATGAATGAAAATCTCACCGCCACACGGTGCTGGCGAACGCAGCTGCTACCGTGGAACTGAGGTGCAGCCACCTCCGAGTTACTAAGTGGCTGCAACGTGTTACTCTCTGCTTGTGACATTTGGTGGCTGTGGTTTCTGCTAAGGGGAGATTTATCAGTTAAAAGAATAGACCTCAAAAGTGTGGCTTTGCGCATTAACAGACTCCGGTTCACAGCTGCCACGTTCATGGCAGTTCACCGAAACTGATTTCTCCTTTGAGTTCAAAAGCTTAAGATTCCCAAAGAACGTGTCCATGTGTGTATATTTCAAGATATACAAAAGAAGAGCCAAATCTCTTTCTGCTTAATTTTTAGCTTACTGTTCCTGAGGGATAGATGATGCTGGAAGAATAAATAACGGACAGCAATGTTCTCTAAAATTCAGATTTGGTGTCAGCGGTGGCACTAAGGTTTTTGCTGGGTTCCAACTCATCCCTTCTTCATCTTTCTGAGTTTTGATTTCTTTTCTCCTCTCTGCTGTTAAGTTTCTGGCCCAAGAGCAAGAAACCGACAGTGATAAGAAAAAAGTAAGAAATGGGCCGGGCGTGGTGGCTCACGCCTGTAATCCTAGCACTCTGGGAGGCCGAGGCGGGCGGATTGTTTGAGCTCAGGAGTTTGAGACCAGCCTGAGCAAGAGCGAGACCCTGTCTCTACTAAAAATAGAAAGAAATAATCTGGCCAACTAAAATATATATAGAAAAAATTAGCCGGGCATGGTGGCGCATGCCTGTAGTCCCAGCTACTCGGGAGGCTGAGGCAGGAGGATCGCTTAAGCCCAGGAGTGTGAGGTTGCTGTGAGCTAGGCTGACGCCACGGCACTCACTGTAGCCTGGGCAACAAAGCGAGACTCTGTCTCAAAAAAAAAAAGAAAGTAAGAAATAGCTCTCCGTGCAGCAGTAACGAAATGGAAACTAAAAATTGCTGCACAGTTAAGACGTGAGCCAATTGCAGCATACAAGAACACGATGCCGTGGCATTGCTCCGGCCCCCTGATTGTCCATCGAGTTGGCAAATATTTGTGGGGCGTCTCCTATGCGTAAAACACAATATATGCCCGTTCCCGGGACTCAAGAAACTTTTAGCAGAGGAAATTTGTTCTGAACAGAAATTCTCAAAACAACTTGAGGATCCTCTAAGAAGGGTTATTTGAGTTGGAGGAAATCAGAGAAATAAAGGGCGTGGGCTGCGTGGGGAGGGGCTCAGGTGTGGTCTGGCCAGGGAGGGGGATGGCAGGGGGCAGGAGATTTGGAAGCAGAGTCACTAGAAAGTTTCCCCGAATGGTTTGGAGGGTTTGCTGCAAGGCTAGGAGGAGAATAGGTGGACCCCAGAGCCTGCGATCACCCCACGTCTGGTCTGGCATGAACCGTGGATGTTGCCCGTGGTGGTCTTGAAGGTGGGGCTGGGGGTTGATGAAAGAGCAGGGGGGTAAACAAATAGTTGCAAACAAAGAGCAGTATTGGGGAGCCATGGGCGGCATGCAGGGGTTGGGACTGCACCCCTGCCCCTCGGAAGGCGGGGGAGCCTAGGCAGGGTGTCCTCCCTACCGGGCTGTGCTCTGACCTGGGGGGTGGCAGCCAGTCAGCACCACGTGCTTGGAGCTTCGCCCTTGGCTGAGCCTGGCTAAGGTGCTCAGACATTTCCCACGAGCCACCTGGGAACGGCTTCAAGTCTCTGCAGCTGTGACCACCCTGGGGCAGAGACAGCTTCCAGTGAAATCTGAAGACTGAGACAGAAAGTGGCTTCTGGTTAAGACCAGAGCTAGGACTTTCCCACCCAGATGTTTTGACTCTCCTGCCGCTCTGCCACGCGGTCCCGGGATGTCTCACGTGTCCACAGATCCGCAAAAGCGCCTGCCTCAACCAGACCCTGGAGCAGATCCAGCTCCGGATGTGGCAGACCCACCCTGGGATGAGGGGGCAGGGTTTCTCCACCCCGACACGTGCTCCCGGGCCGCGGTGTTTGCAGGGCTCAGGGAAAGGCCCTGTGCTCCCTGGGGAGGGATTCTCTCTTTTGTCCTCCTTTCAGTTTCTGAAGAAACGATCAGAGCATTTGTGCCATCTGCTTTGGGTAGTTGTTTAAACGCAGTTTCGTTCCTGTTTATAAAGGTAGGAAATACTCGAGGCTATATTTAAAAGAGTTTC
>CM052453.1:2797674-2859189 GCA_028533085.1 Varecia variegata | reverse complement strand
CACGAGCTGCATTACACAGGTGGCAAGAGTTCTATGTAGATTCAAGTTATCAGCCCTTTATTGGATAATCCCTGGATGGAGCTGGAGCCCATTCTAAGTGAAGTATCATAACAATGGAAAAACGTGCACCACGTGTACTCACCGTCAAATTGGTACTAATTGATCAACACCAGTGTGCACACCTGGTAGCAACTAACATTCATCGGGTGTTGGGCAGATGGGAGGGGGAAGGGGGTTGGGTTTATTCGCACCTAATGGGTGCGGTGTGCACCGTCTGGGGGATGGACACGCTTGCAGCTCTGACTCGGGTGGGGCAAAGGCGATATATGTAACCTAAACATTTGTACCCCCGTAATATGCTGAAATTAAAAAAAAAGGTGGCAAGAGTGACACATGAAGTGTGTAACAGACCTTCAAAGCTATGTGAACAGGCTCGTTTAAGGTCACCCATACTGTTTCTGAGGAAAACAAACCACTGTCTAACCCCAGATCGTGAAGATTTATGCTTAGGTTTCTTTCGATGAATTGCACTTACATTTAGGTCTTTGACCCCTTTTGAGTTCATTTTTACACATGGTGGGAGGTGGGGGTTCAAATCCATGTATTTTTTTTTGTATCTGGATATTCAGTTGTCCCAGAACCATTTGTTGGAAGACTCTTCTTTCCCCCATTGATTGTCTTAACACACTCGTCAAAAATCAATTGATCATAGATGAGAGGATTTACTTTTGGGCTCCCAATTCTGTTTAACTGCTCTATGTCTCTATCCTTAGAGAAGTTCTACTCTGTCTTGATTATTGCAGCTCTGCAGCAAGTTTTGAAATTGGGAACTGTGTTCTTCTTCTCTCAAGATTGTTTTGGTTATTTTGAGTTCCTTGCATTTCTGTGTGAATTTTAGGATCAGCTTGTCAATTTCTGCAAAAAAAAAAAAAAAAAAAGGGCAGCTGAGATTTTGATAAGGATTGTGTTGAATCTGTAGATCAATTTGGGGAATATTGTCATCATAAAAACATTCAATCTTCCAGTGCCTGAACACAGGATACCTTTCCACTTATTTAGGTCTTCTTTGATTTACTTTAACAATGTTCTTTAGTTTTCAGTGTACAAGTTCTGCACTTCTCTTGTTAAACTTACCCTAAGTATATTTATTATGCTATTGTAAGTGTAATTGGTTCTTATGTTCATTTTCAGTTTGTTCATTGCTAGTGTATAGAAATACAGTTGATTTTTGTATTAATGTATTGATTTTGTCTCCTACAAGCTTGCCAAACTCATTTATTAACTTTAATAGATTTATGTGGCTTTCTTAGGGTTTTCTGTATTCAAGATCATTTTGACTGTGAATAGACAAGATTTGACTTCTTCCTTTCCAATCGGGATGCCATTATTTCCTTTTCTTGCCTAATTACCCTGGCCATGCTCTCCAGCACGATGGTGAGCAGCAGTTGTGACAGCAGACATGCTGGTCTTGTTCCTGATGTTGGGGACACAGCTTTCAGTCTGTCACTTTAAAGGAAGATATTAGCTGTGGGTTTTTCATGGATGCCTTTTAAACCACATCAGGGTTATCATCCCTACTTTGTTGAGTGTTTTTATCATGCAAGGGTGTTGGATTTTGTCAAATGCTTTCTCTACATCTATGGAAGTGATCACGTGGTTTTTGTCTTTTATTCTATTAATATATAGACAGCGCACGACGCTGATTAATCTTCATGTGCTAAACCCGCCTAGCATTCCTCATGAGAACGCCCATTTCTCATCTACAAATTTCATTTTGCAATGTCCCCATTGAGCTTCTGTTGCTATAGCAGTTTAATCTTTGTCTTAGCGAATACCCGTGTTACATGTACATGTTAGTTAAAATATAAAAGTGTGTATGGGGGTAACATCAAACCGACAGGAGTGGGGCTTGGGGGGGAAGGGTGGTGGTGAAAGCATATGGTGGGGACCACACTTGTAACTGTAAAATGCTCTTATTCTTAAATGCAATGGGGAACTAACAGATCTTTATTATATTATTCTCTATACCTTTTTGAATGTTTGAATTATTTTGTTTAGAAAATCTACACCAATAATGGATATGAAAATAAGAGGTACAGAGGGAGTAAATGATAAAAAAATTATTTGGATTAAATAAGTCTAAGACCAAACGTATTAACGTGATAAATAATCATAGGTGAAAGGCTATTTGACTGCACTAAGCTTGTTTCTGGAACACTCTTTGCTTCACGGATAATGATAAGAATGATTCATGTGTATCAAATTTCCTCCCAGAGGATCTAGGGTGAGATTTTTCACCTTCAGGGAATAATGTGGTCTAAATCCATACACTCCCTACTTTCTTTGGTATTCAAGAGCTTCGGGCAAGGAAATGCCTCCAAAATAAAGATCCGGAAGCCATCCAGAGCACTTGGGCACACAATCAGGAGTTTCCAGAGTTTTCCATCTATTTACTGAAACGTAACACTTTTGCTGAACGAGTTTGCAACAGGTCAAGCTTAAGTGAGGACAGGAAATACTGCTCAACTCGCACTAAAAAGGAGGAGGCTTCTGGTGAAGACGTCACAGTGTGGTTTGAGGAAGCAGAAGTGTGAAGTTTGGACACTGAATGGATATTCCAGTCTAAGCAAAACACCCTCTATCCGCTGTGCTCCAGAGAGTTTAGGTGAAATATTACAGAAAATGTACTTCCAAAGAGTGAAGCACCGTGTGGATTCTCAGGACGTCCAGCTGAGCGAAACCTTGAGATTTCTAGCTGGTGCTGTGCCCTGGACACCAACGTGTGCACTTGGCATACAGGTACCCCAAGGCCGGAGAAGAAGGAATTCCATCAGGTATGGTGAGTGCCCTGGGAATACCGGTGCCCCCGTCCCAGAGGGTAAGATCCAAGGAGAAGCTCGTTCCTGCCTTCCTCTACCCTTGGCGCTCACACCCACACGTTTGCTCTATTTTTAAGCAAAACACCAATTTTCTTTCAAAATCCACATTATTGGTACTCTTGTTTTCAGTATTTTGGCTGGCGGCGCCTGGTCCTCTCCTCCCTTTACTGAATTGCCCGTTTCCCCCAATTCTCTTTCCCCATTCGTTCCTCGTTGCCATCTTCTCTAGTCTCACCTTCCACATTTCCCCCCTGTGACTGAGGCGGGTGGGGGATAGAAAGAGGGGATAGAAAAGTGGAAATGAGACACTGAGGAATAGGACAAATCCACCCAAATCTCCCAGCTGTGAACCCCTCAACACAGTTTCCGATTTAGCAGTGCCCACCTCCTTCTGCTGCCCTCTGAGAGTTTCCAGCGAGACTTTCCAACGAGACCAGGGCCCCAGCTCTCACCGAGCAGAGCGCTTACCTTGCTGCCGGCACCCTGCAAAACTTAAGGGTGCACTTTTGAGATGGTTATTTCTTTCTCCTGGGTAATGTAGAGGCAAAGAGATGGAAGATCTGTTTTAAAATCCTAGACCTGCCTTGGTAAACATAAAAACTCCGCTTTGGCTGTGACAGGGACTCCATTGCTGATGTTCTCTCTACCCTTCCCCACGGATCAGAGTTTACGCTATGAAGCTAATTTTTCCTGGAAGGAAATGGCAGACGCTGCCTAAAAATGAGACGACACTGTAGCAGAGGAAGGCATGGATGGGTGCCGAGCTCCTGCCTCTTACCCACCACAGACTGGTGGGGGGGGGTGAAGGTTTGCAGTGTGCCACAGTTGTTGAATATGGCACTTGTGCAGCCAGTTTGCCAAAGGCTAAGTGTCCCCGCTTGTCCTCGAAGTTTTGGAGTCACATTTTCAATGTGGAGCCAGCTCAACCCCGTGGCATCTGAAGTCAACAAATAACCAGAATGGTGACAATTCACAGGTCATGCAGATGGGTCCCTAAGGCTATTTCAACACCTCTCAAAGCTCTGCAAGCGCTCAAGAGGCAGGAACCGAAGTAGAATAAATCACGAAGACCTTGTCTGGACTGATGCTTTTAGGATGTTGAAGGACAGTGACACCGTGGGCCATGAGCCCTTTGCCAACGTGCCCGGAGTCCCTGCTGAATGGCAGGTGCATGGCCACGTTACGGAAGATTGCAAATTAGAAACAGAGCAAGTCCCCATGATAAAAATCTAGGCCACAGCATTGTAAAATGCTCCCAATCATCTCCTTGACAAACGTAACTCAGTGTGACTGATTTATGCCGACAGGGTATTGTAGAAAAGGGAGAGTTCTAGCAGCAGGAATGAGTTGTGTCTTGCCCTTGAGAAACTTCACTCCTGTTCTGGGGCATTAGGTTGTTACAGAATAGCAGGGT
This sequence comes from Varecia variegata, assembly GCA_028533085.1. NCBI lineage: Eukaryota > Metazoa > Chordata > Mammalia > Primates > Lemuridae > Varecia > Varecia variegata. Next base: position 2,854,896 of record CM052453.1, on the reverse strand, counting down.
TTGATTGCTGTTGATATGAGGAAAGTCTGACATATGAATGAAGAAATAAAGTGGAGAAAATGCAATAAGCGACCAACCCTGGACTCTGATGCTCCTAAGAGTGCTTGTTATTCGACGCTGGTTTTGCTTCATGCCGACTATATAGCGGATCTAATCTAGTTGGTAGGATGGTGGCAGATGCTTTGTTGATTTGTGTATTGGTTTAAGAAATATTTATTGAAAACATATTGTATCAAGCGTTGTTCTGAACTCTGGATATAACTAAATGGAAAAAGGAAAATCCCCGATCTCATGGAGTTTGCAAAGTAACTATAAATTCATTCTGACCTTTGAATACTTTTATTTTAGTCTATCGAGTGGGCCTGGGGTAGAACGAAGTCCAACACAGATCCGGGACATCGGGTCGTATCCTGCAGACTGATGGAATTAATGCATTTCTTAAAATACACCTGGAGTTCCGTTGAAGGCTACACACATCTGTTTCTTGGTAAATGAGAAATCAAGTTACAATTCTGTTTATACAATGTGATCTCATTTTGCTAAAACATACGTGCATAGGAAAAAAGCACCGAAAGGCTGCGTACTTAAATTTTAAAAGCCGTCGTGGGATGATGTGGGCATTTCGTGTTCCTCCGTAGGTCGCTCCTGTGTTTCCCAAGTTTAACACACTGAATGTGTTTCGCTTTTGTAAGCAGCAAGCACTCTTTAAAAAGTATACATTTTTGCTTACAAATTTTAAAATGACATTTCACGTTTGTAAATAGTTTCGGGATTATTAATTATTCCTTGCCATTTCCCTCAAATACCAGAAAAGTAAGACTACTCTAATTTACTGGTTCACCCACTAGAAACATAGAGTTAGCATTTACAGTCCTAAAGATATGAGGCCACACACTTTTTTCATTCATGTGTAGTCTTCTTATACGTGGGAAATTGGCGCTAGCTGCCTTGTATTAGTTTAGCTTGTTCCAATAGCAGGGCACTGAGGCGAGGACTTGCGTCTGGGTAGTTTATTTGAGAAGGGATCCCAGCAAGCACAGTGGGGTGAGGAGGAAGGGAAGCAAGGAAGCCTGAGCTTCCGAGAGGGGTGCCTCGGTGGGCGACCCGGGCTCGCTCCAGCTTGGGATCCCGAGAGAATACTCGGAGTGTAGCTGACAACCCACTGTCTCCCCAAGAAACAGGGAAGCTGTGATATTTACCCACCAACTTCCACCCCTCGTTGCATAAGGGCTGCTCCTAAAGGCATTAATTTCCTGGCACTTCTTTCCCGCCCTGTGCACAGGATAAACATCTGCTATGGCTGTAACCCCTGTGATTCTGGATGCTGAAGGAGGAGTATCACTTGAGCCCAGGAGTTTGAGGCTGCAGTGAGCTGTGATTGCACAATTGCACTCCAGCAATTGCACAATGACAGAGTGAGACCCCATCTCTAAAAACACACACACACACACACACACACACACACACACACAAACACAAAACCTATCTACTGCGGCCAGAGAAAGCCCTAAGGTGGAGAGAGACCTGGTCCTGAGTACTGTCTTTCTCCCCCTTGGAGGAGCAGCGCATTGGCACTGTGGCTCTCTGGCCGGCCGGGCAGGTGCGTGTCGTCAGAGGTGAGCCGCTGCTGGCAGCAGCCGTGGGTGGAATCCCCGCTCTGGGTGGACTGCCATGCAAAGAACAACACGGGTCTTGTTGTGAGACCACAGAAAGCGCAGCCCTGTAGTCAATCCCGTCTCGCCCCCAGGGCCATGAGCGGTTCTCAGTTCTGCCGTTTCCAGAGCGAGAGGGGCTCTGGGCTATTTAGGAGACACTGGAGACCAGTAACACACGTAGCCATTACAAGGCTGCATTTTCTAGCTAACAACACAGCGCCGGTGCCAAAGAACAGGGAAGTCATTTTTCAGCAAGGTTTGCACAAAGAAGTAGGGTGAAAGACCATGATTTCAGGAAGCACAGCTGAAGGAATCTGACATTCTAATAGAAACAGTCATCCATCCCAGGCCTAATTTATTTCAGAAAAAAAAAATACTAGGTGGTGATTTCCTATCAGGTGGGTGAAACAATGGCCATGTTAAGGGGTTTCAGTGACTTTTTCGTTCTTCATTCATTTTTTCACGCATCCATTTATTCACTCATTCCTAGAAATGCTCTCTCTACCTTGCAACCTTAAGGGGTGCAGCCTTTGGGCAAAGGTGGTGCAGAGAGGAGGAAGAGCCAGGTGGGACCCAGAGAAGCAGAGTTACCCTCACTTTGGACCTTTGTATTGTGTACGTAAAAGGAAAGTTTAAGAGCTGAAGGAAGGGCGCCTGTCTTTAGACCAGCTCTTGGCAGAGGGTAGAGTCTAAACAGTATTTTAAAAAAGGATTGTCCTGTAAATAACTGGTGACATCCCATCACTGCAGAGTGGCCAGAGGGTAACGTTTCCTACGGTAAGTGTTCCCAGCAGTGGTTACACTGCTGTTTGTTTTATACAAGCTATAGATAAAACACACTGCTAAATGAGAACTACCAGGGGACAGTTTATTATAATTGTGCTGATTTATAAAAGATCCTCATAAGCTTCTTTAGGCTTAAAATCCACACACTAGTGAAAAGTCCTTTACTGCTCTTTTCTGGATTGCAATATGTCAATTTTCTCCCAAGACACCTACATTCTACACTATTTACATTCTACATTATCTACATTCTACACTATCTACATGCTACACTATCTACATGCTACACTATCTAGATTCTACAGTAAAAAATTGGACTGTCTCATCAAAGCAATCTTTTCTCCTTGATTTTTAAATAAATTGATGGGTAGTATTTCATTCTGTCTTTGCATTCTCTCTGAAGAGAGTTTGCAAAATTTTCTGATTGCAGTTGACCATGGGTAACTGAAATCGTGGAAAGCAAAATAGTGGATATGGGGGGACTGCTGTATATGGAACTCTAGGTTGATAGTGTTTTTTTCTTTCAGCACTTTAAAGTTATTATTTCCTTGTCTTCTGGCTTGCATCATCTCTAATGAGAAGTCAGTCATTGTTCTTATTCTTGACACCACATTGTTTTTGAATGTTTTTTCAAATCTGACTCAACTGAATAATTTCTATAGACCTGTGTTCAAGTTTATGAATGCTTTCTTTTAAAAATTCAAACTACCGTTAATATCATCCAGTGAATTTTTTATTTCAGACATAGCATTTTATAGTTCTAGAATTTCCATTTTGTCCTCTTTCAGAGTTCCCTTTTCTCTCCTGAAATACCCCTCTTACCCATTATATCCATCTTTTTCTATAAAAATTTAAAAGGATTATGATAATTGTTTAAATATTCTTGCTGGTAATTCCAGTAACTGGATTTAACTATGGGTCTGCTTCTATTGACTATATGTTCTTTTGATTATTGGTCAGCATTTCCTGTTTCCTTGCATGCCTCATAATTTTTACTGTATCTAAAATATGTATATAAAACATAACAAAGATTGAAGTATAATAATGTTTTTGTTTCCCAAAGAATGCAGGCCTTTTCCCTTTGTCTGACAGGGTGAAGGGTTGATTATTCAGATTCCTTCTAGAGTCAAATTGTCCTGGGCCTTGGCTAAATCTTTAATTAGATTAAGATCACCTATGCTTAGACCAACCCTCATTCCCATTCTACTGCTGTCTTTTGGATGCTATCAATATTTGAGCTGGTGGGCTTCCATTTTAGGTATTTTTCACTTACTTTGGATTCAGTTCAGCAGGGTCCTGGAATCCAAGCATCATAGAAATGCATGAGTCTTTGTAATTTTGTTCTACATCTTAGCTGTTTCTTCACCAATACGTTTTTGTCAAAGTTTGAGGGTAGGGGTGAGGATGTGAGAGTTATTGGACCAATTTGTTATTGTAATTGAAACACTTCTGTATTCTAATCCATCCCTCTAGCCTGTACTATCATCTACAGCTCAGCTGAATCTCCTTCTTGCAAATCTCTCTGTCTAGGACAACCCTGCCATACCTAGATCAGAAACTCTTGTCAGGAATGGAAGCTGCCGGCTTTCTCTTTGCCAATGAAGGATTAGTTTCTATAAAATTCAGTTCATTAAGTTTTCCTTTGACCCCTGATTTTTATTAGGCCCTTGGGAATATATGATTTTTTTTTTCTCCGAATGATTCTTGGTGTTACCTTGGGAGCAAAGGTCTTTCTTTCATGCCCTTTTGAAGTGGAAATCTGAATCAAACATTTAACTTTTTAAAAAAACACATAAAATCACTAGAGGAAAATATAAGAGAACTTGTTTTATAATCTTCAAGTGGAGAAAGGTTTTTCAAAGCAAGATGCAAACCTCAGAGACCATCCGGAAAATGATTTAATCAATCTCTCTATAGAATGTATATATCTTAAACTTTAATATGGTAAAATATATTGAAGACACAAGACAAACAAAAAAAAATTGCAACACATAAGACAAAGTTTACTTTAAAAACATATTAAGAGATTTTTAAAAATAATAAATGAAGTGGACAAAGGCAGGTAGCTAACATAAAAATCATTATATACAGAGTTCCAACATGGAAAGTCACTCAAACTCTGGAAGGGAAGGGAGATTTGTTTTTCATTTTAAACCATATTATTATTTGAATTTTTAAAAAATCAAGGGCCACATAAGTTTCACAAGTAAAGGGTGTAGGTTACCACTATGTTACGGAATAGGGCAGTTAGCAATGTTTATTACCAACTGACTTACACTGGTGCTGTATCGAGACACATCATGTTCCCTTTGAATATCCTTACTGGGCCGGTCACAAAGCCACATAGAGCGACATGTGAATCAATGAGCCAATGAAACTATGAATTTATTGGCAGCATGTGTGAGACATGCAAGTTTGCAGAATCTTTGGATAACCTCAAAATGCTGATAGCCTTAGCAAACCTCATTCTCAAAGTTGGCCAGATAATGACTTATTTTGCTGATTTCAGCAACAAAGCTAATATTCCTAAAGGCTTTGAAAAGGTGTAAATAAGCTTTTGCTTTTGGGTGGGGCTGAGCTGTTCTTCCAGAAGAACAGAGGCTATCTTGTCTTACAGGAACTGTGACGGCATTTTGGAAACCAAGGCACGTGGCTCTGGGAGTCCAGGGTGTGGGTTCTGTTGTGTTTGCTGCACCCCCTAACTAGCAGGGGCCTTTAATGGGTTACTTTTCCTATCTGGGTCTCATTTGTCATATGTTGGCTGATGGTGAAGGTTTTTATTCCTCTAAAATTATGTAATGAAAAAGGAAAAATGCGAAACAAAAAATATATATATATAAGCAGCACCTTCCACATTTTAGACTTGCTCAGATTCCTGTTTTCCTACACCAATCCTGATGCTAATTCGCTTCCCCAGAGAGGCCGGGCCCAGTTTGTGGACCTGACTTCCGTTCATCTGAATCTGAGTTTTCATCATTCCCGAAATTGCTGGCTCTCTGAGCGTTGGTTGTTTTGATTACTGGAGGGATATAAGCTCAGAGACGTGCATTAAATACATGTTTCTGGTTTCCCGTGTCATCTGTGGATAGATAGATGTCTATACTTATTTCGTGCCAAGTTTTATCTCGTTCATTTAGGTGGAGAAATATTTGCTTGATGGGTTCCTGGGGGTCATCATTTAGAACTCCCAAACTTCAGCAGGAAGCTAAAAGAAAGCCCAAGTTGTTTTTCTTAGAACTTCAAACGAGGTTCCCCAGTGAGCCTGGGGCAGGCCACGGCACTGTCAGAAAAGCCGTTCGCTATCTGTGTCTCTGAGGTCCCAGCACACGAGTGCTGAACTCGGCCAGTTTGCTGCGAACCCACATCGGTTGTCTGATGCCCTGGGCCCTGCGCTGGGGACACAGGGAAGATGAACTGTTAGTTCATTCCGGGGGTTACTTTAGCTCGAAAACTAGAAAGTGAAAGACCATTTATCAGTAGGTGAAACAGAACCGTGTTGGCACAGGGCCAACGGGAGTTCAATTAGGCAGAGACTAATTCGGCTGGGGAAGAGGAAGGGACAGTGCTCGTTCTGCGTGAGGCACAAGCACAATCTTCTTAGAAACAGCTGCTGCAAACAATCGCAGTGCATGCTCCGCCGTGTCTGTCCCCAGCCCCATCCTGCAGAGAAGCCACCGAGGGACAAAGCCGGGAAACCGAGGCCCCTTTCCCTGCTGCAGAAAATGAACCTGTAGCCACACGGCCACTTCAAACACCCTTTAGGAGAGAAGTGCTGATGCCGCCTTCTTGGGGAGCGGTTCTGCCTTCTCGGCTGGCTTGTTTGTCTGGCAGCAAATGCGACAGAGAAAGCCACTCCTTTCAAACACAGAGGATGCTTTTATTAAGTCATCTTTCCTTTTCACTGGATCTATGGTCTTCAAAAATGGGGCTTTCGATTCAATTAAATGGTGTGCGTGGGGGGGAATTGAGAATGTCTAATTAAGCTTATTTTCCTCTTGTCCTTTAAAATTCTCTTCCTCCCTATTTTTGGATGTACCAATATACATATATACACATAATATACTAATATATATATTAGTACAATAGTGCATGGTCATTTTCTATAAATAAATAATTATGCATTTAATAGAGAGCTCAGGCTCAATTATTTTTAATTATTTGTGGTCTTTCTTTTTTATAGGTAGGGATATGATGCCATAAACAATTTTGCAGAGCGCTGCTTCAGAGTCTAGAGTCTGAACCATGATGTCTACCTCTGCTCCTTCCTAGCTAGGAGAACAAGGAAGCCCTGGACAGTGTGGACACTCAGGGACCTTCATAACCCAGTTGAATGTTATGAAATGTTTTCAGAGAAAATACAAACAAATACAACAAAAAATAAGAGCTCAAGGAGAATAAAAAGATTCAATGCAAGTCATGAGTATAAACATTTAAAGTAAGGATGGGGATTAAAATGATCATTTTACATTTCGGATTATATAACTGTTTACCTATAATATGTTTTTTTTTTTAGTTAGTCATTTTCTGGGATGGAGAGGTCCCCAAATGGAGAGTCTGATCCCTGCCTCTTCTTTGTGTGGCTGGCGGGAACCCCGGAGGGCTGAGCCCCTGAGTTCAGCCTGCAGATGGTTTGCCCGACCCACTGGGCACGTGCGGCCTCCAATCCATCTCACTTAGGAGTCATTTGACTTGTTCGTTGAACAGGGTATTTTTATACTGAATTCTCCCTTGGGCTCTGGAGGGAAAATAAATCATGAATTGCGAAGCCGTGGAACATGCACGGCCTGTGGATTAGCAGATTCCCGGCTCGAGCGCAGAGTCAGCTGTCTACACCACAGGATTTAAGCTGCAGGCGCCCAGTTAGGCCCCAGGTATCTCCTCCAGGTGTGTGTTGTAGCACCCAACTCCCTCCAGATGCCACTCACGGCTCTAACTGTTGAATCTGAATCTCAGGCCGGACCCCCTCCCTGCAGCCTCCCCTTCCTTCACCTCCCAAGTCCAAGTGCAGCCCGAGCTGCAAACCAACTAAGTAGCTCAAGGAAAGCTTTAATGGGAAGAGTATTGATTGATATGGAGGCCAAACACCTACTTGCAAACTCAAACATGTTTCTTTCTTTCTTTTTTTTTTTTCCTTTTCTTTTTGAGACAGGTTCTTACTCTGTCACCCAGGCTGGAGTGCTGTGGCCTCATCACAGCTCACTGCAGCCTCGAACTCCTGGGCTTAAGAGATCCTCCTGCCTCAGCCTCCCGAGTAGCTGGGACTACAGGTGTGCACCATGAAGCCCGGCTAATTTTTCTATTTTTGGTAGAGATGGGGGTGTTGCTTTTGCTCAGGTTGGTCTTGAACTTCTGGCCTCAAGTGATCCTCCTGTCTTGGCCTCCCAAAGTGCTGGGATTATAGGTGTGAGCCACTGTGCCCGGTGAACATGTGTTACTTTTAGAGAATCTGAATGAAGGAAGCTCGGGTCACTGCTTGGGCACAGAGACTGGGCAGAGATTGGGTGGATCACACAGTGACAAAGTTGATCACTGTGCATTGAAGCAAGGTGCTGAACCAACCAGCCAGGGTGAGGGGCAGTCCTGGGACCTCGGTGGCCCTGGCCACACCTGCCACACAGTGAGATGGACAGAGTCCTAGACTCTCCCCATGTGCCTGGGTTTTGTGCTGATGCTTCTCACACTCCACCTATAATCCTCCATAAATCCTCTCGCAGGTTTACCGTTTGGCTGTAGTTGACTGATTGCTTGTCCTCAGATGCAGTGATATTTCATTTCCAGTTTGGGACATATTAATATTTCACACATTACGGGGATTCCTGGGACGAGCGCCATTTTCAGGAGACAGGAAAGCCACGCTCAGTCTAAGGGAGATGTTCCAGCGGCTTTTGGAGCCTTTGGGTTCTAACACATTAAAGCACTTGGTGGAATGCCGATACTCGAAACAGTGAGCATTTGTTTTCTTTTGTTTTGATGTTTGCTTTCAAGTGGAAATCCATTTTTTTAAAGGACTAATTTGAACTGTGAGCTGCCTGTTCAGTCCCCAAAATGATGCAAACCTTGAACAGAATATCCCGCACCCGACCTGTCTTTCTCCTAGTGACTGCAAAGTATTCCAAATACCACAAGTAAGCCAAGGATCCTGCACGCACGATCTTAAAGTGGGAACAATGTGGGAATAGCAAGAGCATCATTTTTCTTCCCCGCCATCCCCTCCATTTTCCCGCGGTTCATCTATGGACTGAAAGCGTCAGTCACAGTGGTAAACCCCTGATGGATCATTTCCCGCCCAGGGGTCGGGGGGAGGTGGGAGCACAGAGGAAGGGACCCTGCAACCTCCTTTTTCCAGACTCTGTCTTAACTTTATCTTTGCCCCAATTTACAAATTCTTCCCTATCTTCCTAATCACAGGTTCTTCTGCAAATAAACATCAGGAAATCTGCTTTAGAGGATTGTGCAAAGGTCTGAGCAATGGAAAAAAAGGATGCAGGGTTGTGTGTAAGTGCAGGGTTCTCAGCTCCCGGCTGGCTGCGGGCAGCCCTAGCATCTTCCGTGCTAGAGGTGAGCTCTTTGTCCCCGGTGCTGCTGTGGCTGTGTCTGGTCGGTGAGCATCTCCCTAACTCAGGCAGTGGGCCTCCGCTCCGAGCAACAGTGCCGCGCTCTAGAAAGAACATGGGCCTCCGGGGTCCGTCACACTCAGCCTCGAATTCCAGGCTCCGTTACTTATTAGTGAGCAAGTCATTAGGCTTCTCTGAGCCTTCAATGTCTCATCACTAAAATGAGGCTAGAAGTGCCCGCCTTGCAGGGTTGCTGGAAGGGCCGTGATAAGGGTGCCAGGTGTATATTGGGTTTCCCAAAAATGAGCTGTTCCAACGTTCAGACTCTTAAACTGTGACACTTAAGAGAATAATAAATCAGATTTCTTTTCTTCCATGGGGACTGCAAACAAGGAGGAGGAGCTGGTCAAAATTTTGGATTAATAGGTTCGAGGCTTAGACAAGGCTACAGTTTTAATATTTGTTTTCTTTTCTTTTCTTTTTTTTTTTTTTGAGACAGAGTCTCGCTCTGTTGCCCGGGCTAGAGTGAGTGCCGTGGTGTCAGCCTAGCTCACAGCAACCTCAAACTCCTGGGCTCAAGCCATCCTACTGCCTCAGCCTCCCCAGTAGCTGGGACTACAGGCATGCGCCACCATGCCCGGCTAATTTTTCTATATATATTGTTAGTTGTCCAGATCATTTCTTTCTATTTTTAGTAGAGACGGGGTCTCGCTCTTGCTCAGGCTGGTCTCGAACTCCTGAGCTCAAACAATCCGCCCGCCTTGGCCTCCCAGAGTGCTAGGATTACAGACGTGAGCCACCGCGCCCGGCCTACAGTTTTAATATTTGAACAACAGATCTCCACGTTTGCAAGATCCTTAATGCCGCAGAAGCCCCCCTTGTTTTCTGAATATCCTTCTTCCTAAGGCTCCTGTATTTGCCCAATGGAGAGACGAAAGTCCACATACTGACAGATTGACACACAAAACCCTAATGTTCCTCAGCTACTGTGATAGTCCTTGCCAATGGTTCAAGCCACAAAAAGAAAAAAAACAAAACAAAACCACCCACCCCTTGCCAAGGCTTATAAAAACCGTACAGTAGTTGCAGAAAGTTTCCAAGCAAGAAATTTCTCCATAACCCAAGTTATTTGTGAGGTTTTTCTTTCTTTAAACAGAAAATATGTTCCTTGCTTGAACCAATTCCCGTGTTAAACCTCCTCCTTCATCACTCATTTTTATTAGCGAAACACAGACCGTTTCGATGGAGGCTGTGTACAGCACACAATAAAACAGATTCATTTCTCATTTTCCTCTCATTATCTTTCAATTGCTCCAGCTCTTGATGCTGCCTAAAGTGGACATTAAGCGCCGTAGCCAGTGCGTTAGAGGAATGCAACTGGTGACGATTCCCAACACTCTCGAGCACACAGACATGGGACACGCTCTGTCCCCAGCCCCTTACCTTGTCCTGCTTCTCATCACACTTATTCCATTTTGGTCTCATTAAACTGCCCATTTTTCACAGCAAGTTCTTCCTCTCCTCTGCGATACCACATCTCCCTCTTGGTCTGCGACTGTCGCGGGCCCTGTTCAGTGAGCGTAAACAGTTTTCCCTGAAGAAAATACACACGCATGTTACTCACATAATTAGGTGTAATTTCTCTAGAAACAAGCCTCCCACAATCACTAAAGACTGAGTCAGAGATTGACTCCCGGAGCTGCGTGCAAGTGATGCTGTGTGATGTTGTTTCTGGGTGACAGTCAGTGGTTACGTCACAACCCAAACAGAGATAACAGCCCCAAAGGATGCTCTTGTGCTTGCTGTGTAGACTGTCACCTTCTCCCCGAGCCCTGTCCACCTTCCTCTGGACTGATTCTACCACACTCATTACTACATCATTCCAACGCTTTGGTGTAGCTTACTAAAATTGGAATTAATGAGTTTCAGAAAAATAGAGTCTGGGAAAAAAAAACCCATTGGCTTTGGTAATTCAAGTTACCACCACTTCACTCAGGGATAAACATATTTATGTTTTTTTTTTTTTAAATAAGAAATGTATAGCAGCTTTCTCTGGGAAGCTCCAAACCATTTATAATCTCATGGTTCCTGTAGGTTTACTCCCATAGGAGTATTTAAAACGTGGGGGTCTTACGCAAACCAGGCAGCATCCGTGGGACCCTGAGTGACTCATGGCTATTTCTCTACGCTTCGTTCCCTCGTTGGTCAAATGAGTATAATGATACCTAGTTCTCCAGGTTGTTGGGAGGAACAAAGAGGCAATGCCCATAAAACACTTAGCGCCATGTCTGGAGCCTATTAGATGTTTCATCAGTGTTGGCTATTGTGTCTGTACCCACTAGTGATGAGGTGAGGTGACTATTCTGTGACAGGCGATTTTCTGTGCCATCTTCATTAATCCTCACAATACTCCGTATGGTGTCATTATCCCCATGTTACAAAAGGGAAAACTAGCAAGAAGAAGTAAGTTTCCAGCAAGTGGCAGAACTGGGTTTGGACCCAGGTCTGTCCACATGCCGCACCTCAGATCCTCTCCATGCACCATTATGTATGCAAGAGCCTGAACCCGACATCTGAGAGAGCTGTGTCTTGGGGGCATTGGAATCTGTGCCACAAATATCTGGTACTTTCCTGCGTTTGAGTCTGTAGTGACCACATTGGACATCCTGGGCCCCTTCCCAGTGAGCAGTGGGGCAGAGCTGTCCCACCAAGGCTCCCCTGCCTGGAGCAATGTGACAGGCTCACCCAAGTGGGAACCGTTCATTAGTGATTAGTAAGAGAAGAAGTGCTAGCTTCTAAGAGAAGAACTCGTGGATCTTGGGAGATTTATAGCCCTGGAGGTAGGCAGAGGAGGGGGTAGCAGCAGAAAGCTTGTATGACACTGATACAAATGATGGCATGTAAGAGAAAAATAGGGCAAAAAAGACAGGGTCAGCTTCAGTCATACAACTTAACTCTGGCTTTTCAAGATGTAAGCTGAGCTTCAGAAAATCTGACAAGGATTTAAAATGATTTAAATATCTATTTCCTTAAACGGTTGGCTTCCTGGGTCAAACAGTTAACCTAGCTTTGATTTCTAGCCTTGAATAAATCTTTACAGATGAGATCACTTTCAAAAATCCAAAATGTGCACAAATGAACATCAAGTCATTTGAATAGAAGGGACATCTGGCAGCGTTTGGATTTAGAGCATCCCTCTAGAAATATCACTGACTTAATGATTCATCATTTCAAAGTGATGTAGTTGGGTCAGATGGATTTTTGGCAGCTTCACAAGCAACTGATCCTATTTTATAGAAAGTGGAAAAGGAAGAAAAAGGGGAAGAAAAAGTGGGAGGAAGAGTTGGGAGAGTCTACTATAAAGCTCCAGCCTAGGTTCTTTCACATTATCGTGTTTAATTCTCCCATTTGCCTAGGCTACCAACATCCCTGTAAGCTACTGCACTAGTCCCAGCAATAGCATACCCTGTTGTGTCCTTGTTTCTCTACTTAGGTTCATCTTTTGGGACACATCTTGCCATGTGGATTTGATGCATAGGATTGCCTTCCCAGCTACATGATTGGCTCTTCTCAGATCATCCAGCCCACCCTTCTTTCATCTCAGATTCCACTTCCCATTTCACCTGCCTCCCTCCCTCTTTCTCCAACTCCAGCTGGGTCTACCAGGGGCGTCCCTGCAGGTCCCACTGCTGCCTGCTATTTCTCAGCCTTGAGAATGACCAGGACAGCACCTCTACTGCTCAGTGAGGAAAGTGAAACTCAGAGGATTTAAAGAAAACAAAGATAGGAAGTTGCTCAAGGTCAAGACCTCATAGCTGGTTTTGGAGCCAGAACTTGATCTTGAATTCGTGTGTTCAGTCTAGTTAACTACTTAATTAGCATATAAATACAGATCCTTCTGGTTCCAAAATTCATGCTTTTAAAACTCGACGCCCCAAAGCACAGAAAACATGTACTGATTGGATCCTCTATGGTAATTCCAGCCCAAGGTTGCCACCTCATCAACGCTTCGTCTACACCCTGGGACGTGGTAGGTGCTGATAAAAGTAGCCCATGAGCATGTGGTTGCAGTTACGGTGGTAATGATTATGAGTTGCAGTTTAAGGGAGAAAACACTTCTATTGGCAAATACACAGTGGACCCAAATATACCACCAATAAAGACTAGAGAAGGAAAGTCTGACTTTCAATTATCCTTAAATTAAAAGTCTATGCAGTTGAATATCTGAACAGAAACAATTATCAATCTCTTTATCCATTATTATCTTCTCCAACCCTTAAACAATATTTCCATTTTCAAGTTAATAAATGTAAGCCCACTTTAAATTAGGACAATGTTCTTGGTTATTTTGCCAGCTCTTCCCTCTGAAAAATGGGTGTAATCCGGGTGGTGTTGGTGCAGTCAATAAATGTTAGATGATATTCTGAGTAAGAGTGTTACTGGGACAGGATGATGGGGGAGGATTGCTCAGCAGGCTGGCTCCTGCATTTGTGGGGTGCCCTGTTACTTAGCCTTCTCTCGCACCCACTCCCCAGTGCCAGCCTTCCCACCTGGGTGCCCCAGGAAGGGAGTGTTTGGGCACAAAGGCTCCATTCTGCCATCACAGCCGGCACTTTGCCACCAAGGAGACGCTGGCTCATCTGGCAACGCCTTCCACTGGCTGTGTGGCCTTGAGTGAATTACTAAATTTCGCTCAGTCTTTGTTTCTTCAACTGTAAAAATGCAGATAATAACCACCTCCCAGGTTTGGGGGAGAAGTCCATAAAAGAATGCTTGTAAAAACTCCTCACTGTCACAGATACACGAGGAGGACGTGCACAGTAGATTTCTAACGTAACACGTCTGCTTCCTACTTTCCTTCTTTCAAAAGCCAACATAGCAGGAGAGACAAATGTTTCCTAATCCCAGAATGAAAACACATCCTCAAAAAATCACAGCCCCACGCAGATATAAGCCTAATACCATGTAGCGGCTAGCCCGGTATCTTTTAATAATGTACTTTATGCCTAACTCAGCAAGACAGCCTGGGAGAGCGGGATCGATTTTTCTTTATGACGCTTTTACCAAAGGAGTCCATGGAAAATAGGTTAATAGATTTTCCCGAGCGTAACTAGAATGTGGAAACAAAAACTGGGCTGTTATGAAGCAAAATAAAGACTAAAACTAGCCAGGTTTCTACCTGCTGGATTCAGGATTTTAAACTTTATTAACTAAACCGTTTTCTTAATTGCATCCTTCTTTGGAGAACTACGAGAGCTATTTATAAAACACTTAGGGCGGCTTTTTAATATAGCATGGACAGGTTTGTAACGCTCCAGTCGCCGTGTGTGTTTTTCATGGGATCCGTTGGTTCCTTCAACAAGGAAAGCGTTTGTTCTCTTTTTTTCAAACACAAATATCTGCGGCGGCTCTTCATGTGCTTGCCTTGCGGAGGAGGAGGAGGGCTGTTCTCTCTTTGTTTATGCTAATGTAATAAACTGTCCCTAGGGAGATCTGGCTAAACATAATATTACATAGTCAGCAACAGAATCAATTATTGTACCAGCAGGAATGGCTAGTTTACTTAATCTCTCTTTTAAAAACAGTCATTTCTGAAAAGGCATTTAATACCTTACTTACGTTGACAGCATCAGGAAACTCCACTGTTAATCAGAAGCATGTTAAATCAAACAGACATGCGTAAGGCAACGGCCAAGCTTCGACAGCTGGATTGACTTTTACAGCACAAAGCTGTAAAAACATTTTATAGGTGGGAAAACCATACAGCAGTCCCGGAAGCACACACTGGGTGACAAAGCTCCACCCAGATGAATCCAAAGACAGAATTATGCATTAAGTACCCAGTTTCACTTGAATGCACTATTTTTATAGGGCAGGAGTACTTGGAAATTAAACACTAATGATGGGAAAGAGTATTTAAGAATTAACGAATAGATAGAAAAGATTTTTTGAAAAGTCTGAGATTCTGGATCGCTAAATGCATGGGTTGATTTATTTTGACAGGTGCAGTTTAGTTTTAATGATTTCAAATAGCACTTTGCAGTAGGAAACCAAAAGTCCTGCTGCGTGTGGATATGTATATGGTAATAAAATCTTGGCAATATGCGTTCCACCATAAGTCTTAGTGTCTAAATCTCCATTAAGAGTATGCTGTTCTTCAGGTTTATGTATCAATGAAGTGAAACTACACAGGTCTCTTTCGTTCTACTCAGTGATGTGACTTTTTGATTGTCATTATTTATCTCAAGTTCAGACTACCACTTCTTTCCGAAGAGCACACTGAGAATTTCATCGGGTGGTTGATAAGTCAAGCGCTGGTGCCAATTTTTTAATGTGACTTCGATCTGTCACTTCGCTGTTTGCCTCAGTTTCCCGAAGAGGCAAAAATAGGGAGTGGAACTTCTCCGTGAGAGAATTAATTAACATCGGTGTAAAGACATTTCAGATCTTGTTCCCAAAGAACGCCCCGTGAGGGAGAATGTTTTGCCTGTTACGCCGTACGAGATAAAAGGGAGACGACTGAAGATTTCAAACAGTGTGAAAGTTATTGAAGAATTAAAAAAAAAATCCAGAGGGATATAATTATCTTCAGAAAGACATATATCACCAGACAGACTCTACTACAGTGATGAAAGAGATTAAAAGGAAGCTCAGTGAAGCCTTCAAGGATCTGGGCCCCATGTCGCCGGCGAGACTAGCGACACTCACGTTATAAAAAATCTAAATCAAATATGATTCAGAAGCGGGAATGAAATGAGATCAGTTAGGTTGAAACCCAAAATATAAGACCGGTGACAATCTCCCCCAAACCTTTTCGTGACTTACGTATTTTTCGTGCCTCTGATGCTTTTCCTGTGGATCGTAACTGAGGCTTAATTACTGACTCAGAGAGCTCTCCCCGCGCTTTCGTATAGATTTGAAAAGCCAGAACATTGAGGGAAAGAGGTTGAATTCCTCTCCCCATCGCGCTTCCCCTCCTTGGTAATAAAGGAACATTCCACATGCGGTTGTCTACGTAACTTTGGTTTAAATGAAACTCCTGTCCCCTCTCTTTGTGCCAGAGGAGCACTCTCGCTTGCAGAACGGCTTGGCATTTTGATACACACACAACCCACTTTGTGCAGAAAGCATCCAACTTCCATCACATATGGGGCAATCTCACGTCTCATGTTGTCAAGAAACAACTGAAGCCAAAGGATTCTTTCTGAAGAGGACTCTAGGATCTGCTCCAGAGTGGTAATTCCAGCTCCGACACGCATTTCTTACATGAAGCCAACACGTCCACTCGTACAGACGTGCACAGTGACCCTCTCGGGGGGTTGTGTTCGGGTGGGTCCACGTGGTCCTGGAAATGCCTCAGGCTTTGCATTTTTTTTCCAGTAATGCTGATCAGTTTTTAGCAATAGGAAATTAGGAATTCTCAAATAAAGTCATTTGAGTAAGAAAAAATTTTTTTTCTTTGGAATAAAGCCCAGATGATGAGCATCGATTTTAGAAATTTGTAAGGAATGGCCAATTCAAGAGGTAAACTCGGTGGTGTATAAGCGGAAGTGCTGTGCGCATGCTCAGAACTCAGGAACTACGGGCTGAATCATTTGCACAGAAAAAAATGCATTGAGAAACAGAGACCCATGTGTACTCTTACAGGATATGGGCAAATCCAACAAGATTCTCTTATACAATCTGGATATAAATTCAGGCTACTAGAGTTGAATATCAACCATGATCTAAAACAATTTCTTTTTGAGACAGGGTCTCTCTCTGTCACCCTGGCTAGAGTGCAGTGGTGTCATCATAGCTCACTGCAACCTCAAACTCCTGGGCTCAAGCGATCCTCCTGCCTCAGCCTCCCAAGCAGCTGGGACTATAGGCACATGCCAGTATGCCCAGCTGATTTTTCTATTTTTTTTTTGTAGAGACAGCAACCACAGACATTTTTAAATTCAGCCTTGATGCAAACTAACAAGCATCACTTTTTGGGGGTGAACTATTATACACTATTACTATCTCTAAGCATTTACAGAGCTATGTCCATTTTCAATCTGCTTCTAAATACTAATTAATCATTAACCCCTCCCAAGATGTTGAGATTGAGACCAACCATGTTTAAGTAACCTATAATCGCTGTATCTTCCCCATGGATGGAAATATTAATACAAATGCTTCTGTCTTCCAAATCCGAAAGGAAAAAAAGAAAAAAAAAATTCTCCTAATAAATACCTAGCTGATTTGAAGCTGTTTGGAAAACCAATTGAGAAATTGAAATGATGGATAATCATAGTGTACAACTAAGCTGTTGCATTTAACATTTATATTTTTAGAAGAGGATTACATTTTAAATACGGTAGTAATTATCATCTCATGGAGAAGGCAGCCTAAAAAAAAATTTTTTTTCCTGCAGTTGCATTTGAGAATTGGAGGGAAAAAGTTGATGTTAGGAAAATTACCCTCACTCAAAGAATACATTTTGCCCAAGAAATAGCAAGAATCTGTAGGGATAAGTGTGGCCAGGCATATGTTAAGTACCAGTTCAACTCGTTACGTAGAGACTGAAGTTACCCATTTCAGCATCACCTGTAATGGCCCCATCCCACAGCCGCAAAGTAATTAACACACAAGGCGGTCAGTGTACCACCCCACGTGTAAAACAGTTTTGTATTTGTCCCTTCATAGTTTCTCATCTGGATTTTAATCTTGTCTGTAGCAAGAATTAGCCACGTGCGTTTGGCGTCTTCCACAGCACTCAGTTTTTTCATCTGTAAAGTAAGGAGATTAAAATAGATCCGAGATGCTCAAACTTTTGTGCGCATCTGAACCACCTGGGCATCTTGCTAAAATGTGGGTGTGAACTCAGGTGGGTGGGGCCCGGGCACTTCTACCCAGCTCCAAAGTGGTGCCAGTCAGTGATGCTGGTCCCAGGACCACGCTGGGGGAGGTAATGGTAATTCACTGGTTTCCTTTCATCTCTATGAGATGTTTCTTTAGATGGCCCAGGGACTCCTGTCTTCGTCATCGTGACTCCTGAATTGTTCGTGGAGTTCAGATCCCTACTTCTCATCTTGCCTTCTCCCCTCGCTCCGAAAAAAGCCCACTTTTGGTTTTACTACTAATTGTTTATAGTGTCTCTTTGGCATGTCTGTAACATGCTGGGCACAGTCAAGTTTTAATAAAAACCATTAGCTTGGAAAAGAATAAATTCAGCTCATCATAGTCGAAGATCACAGACCCAGGTATTTATACGATCACCTCACTCTCCAGCCATGTCCTCTGTCCTACCTATTCATGGTCTTTGAACACTCAATTAACAACCATGAGGTGACAAATATTCACTGTATCTCCTTTCAGTTTCTTTGACTGCAGTTTGTCACCTGCAGGTGGGGGAGTGTGGTCTAGACGGCTGAGAGCTGGGATTCAGAACCCTCAGTTCTGCGGGCGACGTTAGATAACTCTCTTGGGCACCACCACCACCACCACAATCGTGGTGAGTGCCTTATTAAAATGCTGGCCTTATTTTTATTTGTGTGCTATAAAATACTTTAAGACGCTTATTTGAAAAGTACTGATTTACTAACATAAGAGACACACCACTGGGGCCAGGCTGCCTGCGTCTGGAGCCCAGCTTAGTCGTCTAGCCCTGGGATCATCTTGGGCAAGTTACTTACTCTTCCCGTGTTTTGGTTTCCTTATCTGTGAAACAGGGAAAATTGTGCATAGGCTTGTTAAGAGGATTAAGCGAGTCAATTCCTCTCATGTGCTGAGAAGTATACTTGGCACGCAGTGAGTGCAATATGAGTATTTGCTAACATTACTGCTCAAGATCCAACTATTAAATCTGGTTTCAGATCATAGTCACTTATTTATCTATGAAGCAAATGTATATTTCCTGCTTGCTGCCTACAAATTATTATTTAACAGCCATGATAATCCCTGCTATATTTACAAAATTTTGCTAAATTATAAATATTAGAAATCAAAATATTGCTTTAATTAATTTATTTTATAGTGTGTAAGCACTGTGGATGACACAAAATTGTATGGCAACAATTCTGCCCTCCAAAAATGCAGTGTCTTATGGGGGAAAAAAAAACATGTACTTAAATAAATGTAAGATAGTAAAGAAGGACCATTACCTACCAAAGAGTTGGATAATATGTTTGATGCTTCCTGTCTACTGCTATTGCAAAACAAATAAGAAAACCCAAGCAAGTATATTACTGCTTCAGTCCTTGCATTTTATTTAACTTCTAAAGACTTTTAATCTTCCTGAAATTATTTTTTTTAAAGTGGAACTAGTATTATTGCTTTTGTGATTATAAAGGCAATATGTGGAAAAGCATGGATTATCTCAGGAAGATTAAGGAAGGAAGACAGAGGTAACAGTAATTACCTTCTGGAAGGGAACCATGGAAAAGAAAAAGCCTTAATTGTTATCATGTTTACTATTTTGTATCCTTTAAGTTTTGTACCATGTACAAGTATTATCCATTAAAAACAAATATTTTTCTAAATTAACAGATGCATATTTGTAGTATATATTTATCATACAGTGTAGAAAGTTATAAAGTAAAAAGTGATACCACTTATACCACTACCATGTGCTTAACCTTTTTATATCTGTTGCCAGATTTTACCAGAATCTGTGATTTCAGGCATATGTAAATGTATTTTTTTTTACAAAGATGAGATCATAGTATACACAGTGTTTCAAAAATACTCTTCATGTTAAAAAACATAAATCTACAACATAATTTGTAGTGTCTGTATTATGTTCTATTGTATGCACATACCTTAGTTGATTTAATCAACGCCCTATAGATGAGTATTTTCAACAATTCTCTGGTGACACCATTACACATGCATGGTATGTAATTGTCTTGTTATTGTCTTAGACTATACTGCCAGAAATTCAATTTCTGGGCAGAGGATTTGCACATAAAGTTGAGATTTAAAAGGAGCACAGTATGAGTAAAGAAATGAGTCATTTCCACCATTTCTTCCCCACGGGAGAGAGGTGCATTGTGTTTTATATGCAGTAGCTAAAGGGATAAAATCACTTTGCCTCCCGTGGCTGGAAGGGGTGGGGGTTGTTTACCTCCAACACTATCTTTAGGATGCCAGGTGAGGATATAGTAGAAGGATGGGATTGGATCTTAGCAATCAATTATGATTGACATTCCTGGTTGAATTTCATTTTTGTTCCTTAGCTTTCTGAAAGGAAATATTTCGCTTCATCTTTGAAGCAGCTTTAGAGTTATTTCTGCTAATGGACATAAGCTGTTAATGTTAACATTGTGGTTAATGTTTTCCCTAATGGCATGGGTAGAACTTGAAGGGGATCAGAATAGCTGTTTAGATCTCTGAGCCTACACTTTGCACCTAAGTAGAGAAAAGAAATGAAAAAGAAATGGAAAATATTAGATTATATAAAGATGATATATATAAAGATTATATATATAGATTAATGGCAACTTTTTCTTCTTTTTAACATGAGGAAATTTAGACTGAAAGAGGTTAAATCACTCATTCAAGATCCTATAGCTGGGGAAAGGCTGAACGGGATGTAGAATGCAAAGCTGTATCGAGGTGTGTTGCACTTGAACATGTTCCTGCTTTACGCACAAGTGCGGATTCCATGAAATCTATAATTTATATAAAATATTCATTTCAGTCTTATTTAGAGATTCTGTGTTTATGGCATTTTCTTTCCACTTTTACTCAACAAATATTTATTAAGCACCTACTGTGTGCCAGACTGTGTTCCAGAGGTTGGGGAGACAGCTGTAAATAAGACAGAGTCCCTCCTCTCACAGTGCTATTCTCATGGGAGAGACGGAGCTCTCAAGGAAATAGCAATTTGACACGATGACAGTGATCACAGTCCCATCTATTTTCAACCCATTAAAAAAAATTGACATTGGTGTTGCTCATGAACTTTCCCTGGCTCTCCTTTTCATTGTAGCCTTTTCTTGTATTGCTAAATGACCCAAATTCCTTCTGTCTTCCGTTCTGTGTGTTGTCTTTAGTCTCTGGCATCTCTACTCTTATAGATCTTGGGAGTGCAGTTTAGGGAACTCGGGCTCTAGAGTCAGACTGCCTGAGTTCAAATTCTAGTTCCAACGCTCACCGGCTATGCGACCATGAGCGCTTTGTTTAATTGCTCTCAGCCCCGCTGTGGGAGTAAATGAGTTAAGACACGCACAGCCCTTGGAGGAAGGCTTGGCAACCATGTGTGCTCAACCAGTGTCAGCTGCTGTTATTGATTCTCTGGCCTAAGGAAGTCTGCCTTTAGCAAGTGAACTATATGGTTTACTTGGATATGTGTGTATGTTTTCCAGAATTTCTCATTTGTGCTATCCCTAAGCAGTTAATTTCTGATTTGGTGTAACTGCAAACCAAGACAGGAATGGAAGGTAGGTGAGAGTGCTTAAACACAGAGGTCTTTCAGCTGAGTGAAGTACAGTTTCCATTGGTTTAGAGACTTGGAGAAAATACAGTTCCACTGTTACGAGGACAAGCTGAGAACCATCCTGTCCTTGAGGAGCTTGTATGTAGGAGAGATCAGAGTCGTGAATGATGGCGGATGGATTCGTTTCCAGATACTGCACTGACTGCAAGTTAATTAAAGGGGCAGCTGCAAGGCCACAGGTCCTAGCACATATGCAAAATTCTTGGACCTGTCCACGAGGCTCCCGCTCACAGAGGCCACTTGCCCAGTGAGGAAGGCGGGGGGTGGGGGGTAGGGGGTTGGTGGGGAGCTTTCTGCCTTTCCTCGTGCCGTGCCGGTTACTCAAACACTAGAGACCAGAGACGTGGTTTCATTCCAGGGTAAGGATAATTTGGCAAGAGTCAGAGCAGTCCAGAGATAGAACAGGCTCTCTCTGGAGGGAGTGGGACGTCTAAACAGACTGGATGCCTACTTGGGATAACTTGGGTATGAGGGAGCTGGTAGACCAGATGACCTTTACTGTGCCTTCAACCTAAGGATCTGATTAGATTCAGGTGACCTGGGTTTGATCTCTTGGGGTACACGTGGATTTGTTGTCAAGTATTTGAACTGATCACTTTGTTATGGCTTCCCACCTGGGAATGCTAGTACTCCTTGCTTAATTTAGAAGTTACAACTTAATAGCTTATGCTTACGCTATTAAATATCATCAAACTTTTACATAATTTATTCTTTCTATCAAATGGGGCCGAAATAATCTCAGGAATTTTGTACTCACTGTTCCCTCTGCCTGGAGCACTCTGCTCAAATGCCACTTCCCTGACCTCCTCCCATATAAAATGTCACCCTCCCCTCCCTCATTGTCACTTTCTATACCTCCCTCTGCTTTACTCTTTGCCATTGTACTGACCTCCACATGACACATTATATATTCATTTGTTTGTTGTTGATCTCACCTTGATAAAATATACGTGCCATGAAGCAAAAGGGTTTGTCTGTTTTGTTTGCTGTATTTCAGATCCTAGAACAGTGCCTGGCACATAGGAGGTCCCCAATAAATATTTGTTGAATGATTAAATGAAAATAGAGGTTTGTTTTTATTTTTCATTAATTTTCCTGTAAACCTAATTTAAAAACATTTACCTCTTCAAGAAATTGGTTTAGGAAACCTTGAAAAATCTTTGAGTCCCTCCCTGCCCTTGGTATGAAATTAAAATTAAAACCTCCAAGAATTCATATGTGTTTCAGAGGCACTTACAAGGATTAAAAAATTCAATCTTTGAAATGATAAGAATCAAAAACATAGTGCTCTATTAAAACCTAGCTTAAATGACTCATTTAAAAAAAGGGAGCGATTTTACTTTTCAAAGAAACATGTAAGTACGCTTTATGTCTAACATTCAAAGTATGAATGATTCTGTATGAATATATTTCAGTTTACTTATAAGTAGAGCTTTAATCAAATATAGTAAGGACCTAATTCTTCCCTTACCACTGCTATCTGTACTTCCCAACACTGTTTTCATTAAAAAAACAAATAACAACAGCAACAAAACTATCTAAAAAATCTGAAGGCACGTCAATAGTTGTCTCCAGCAGGTGGCGCTGCAAATCAAGTCTTTATAAATCTGATAACTATTGCTCCTTTGATCATGATGATAATGATTTATTCTGTAGCAAGATCATCTAAAGCAACCTATGCAGTGAGAATAAGTATGTCGGGGATTTTGAAGTTGCAATAAAGCTGGGATTGTCCAGCTCCCCACACTGAGTCTCTCATATATCATAGTTGGGCACTTATTAAAGTAGTGGGTGCATATAACAAGTTGCCCACCGTGCTTATTAATGAAACCCCTTTTTGATATGGGATTTTGGTTGCTTGTTTTAATTTGTTTAGTCTACTTTATATTATAAGTCCAACGGGGCACTTTATACTTCTGCCCTGTGCCAAATTCAACCTCACTCGGCCAGTTAGCACACACAGAGGAAATACTGTTCTAGGGTCGAAGACCACATCCCTGACCTGCACCGGTTTCGTTTTTGTTTTTGTTTGTGTGTGTGTGTGTGTGTGTGTGTGTGTGTATTTGCTGATAGACACCCTCGGTCATAAAGGGGTTGGATTAGAAAATGTAAATGGTTCCAGACAACTTAAACTCCACAACAAAAACCACAATATGTGTTCTAATGGCAGTGACAGTGGATGAGAACTCAGCTTTGTGTGCTTATTTTTAAGCTATTTGAAAGGGATATTCCATATGATCGAGACTAGAAGTTTTTACGTGCTATCATATATGTAAAAATACCTAGAATAGTGTCTGGTGCAAATTAGGTACTAAATAGATTCTCCCTCTCCTTTCCCTGTCTTTCGTAGAGTGGAGGAATAAAAGGCCCGTGCCTGACAGCCAGTCCCTGCTCTTCAACGCCACTATGCCTAATAGAAAGTAAAATTCACAAGTGTCGTACATGACTGTACACCTAACTGTACAAGCCAGTAGCTGCAGAAGCTGGTGGTGACTTTTGTCAGGCTCAGTGGAGAAAGAAGCCATTAGTCGAAACCGGTACATCCACCATAACCCATCTCAGCCCTTTCAGTTAATGGTCCTAGGAGAGGTCAGACATCGTGCATTTTTTGATACACCCTGTCCACTGCTGTTTTTTTCCTCCTGTTGTCAAGGAAGCCTGAAATGCCTTCAAATTATACAAGAAGCAATAGCAAGAGTGTGTTTCTGAAATGTGTAGAAATGTATGAGAATGAGCTCTGCTAGGTGATGATGATTTTTGAATCACTACCCCTCACTGTACTGAGAACTCCTAACCATGTTAGCAAGCCATCTCAATTACCTGGGCTTTTCCCAGAATGACTCTCACAGGTTCTCTCACCTGAGCCCCGACACTTTCGTGGGCAACCCAAAACCCATACGGTACATGCAAAAACACGACAGTAATAAAAAGGAGGCAGGAATATGACCTCCTTTGTAGGTCAGAGGGCAATGCAGGGCCTAACACCTTCCCCTATGGGTCCCTTTACTTTATCACATATATATTTTCCCCTCGGTGACCCCGGAGTTCACACTTTTGATATATTAAATTGGCAGAGATGGTGTTAGAATAGTAAACAAGTTCATTTGTGGCTTCGGGGTGGCGTAGATTGCTAAGCACTCTTTAGAGTCTGAAAGGACTTTACACAACATCAAGTCCAATCCCCTCATTTTACCCCAGAGGAAAGAATGGCTCAGAAGTCACTGGACTTACAGAGGTCACACAGATAATTAGTGATGACACAGTGACTGAGGTCATTTGGCTCCCAATGCATTAGCCCTTAAGTGCTTTAATTGGGGATGGAAGATAGGGAAAAATGGTGAAAAAATAAAAAAGAGAGTGTGTTTAGGTTTACTCTTCATGACCTTAGGAGGTTGATGGAAAAGTACTATCTATGTAGCTCTAAGAGAAAACAAGTTTGGTTTAAAGTCTCCAGTAAAAGAGGGGGTATAGCTCAGTGGTAGAGCATTTGACTGCAGATAAAGTCTCCAGTAAAGAGCAGATGGCCCAAATTCTTCAAATATTGGATTCTGGTCCTTTTCCTTCCTTCGTCCTTTCCTGTTAAGCTGGTATGTCTCATGTCTCATTAGAGAGTCTCTACATGAAGAGCTCTTAAATATGTCATCTTTAAGACATTTCCTTTTCTCAGTAGGAAGTGATAACTTAAACATGGAATAGATATGAGCAAATTGAGCAACATTTTTCTCGATATGAAGATTAATGCAGTAAGATTTAAGTAATCACATGTCTTTAACATAAATAAAATAGTCTGCATATAATTTTTCCACTCTTCTGCAATACTTTTTGTGAAGTAATTAATACTTAAGAAAACAGAATACGAGAAACTTTTCAACTGTTATAGATTTGTCATTTGAGCTGTATCATCAAACAAATGGAATAGTATCGAAATATTTTGCAATTAACAGATATAATTTTAATATTTTGTATTATTGAGCCTCATTCATATTAAAAAAAATTCCCAAGTCCTTTTGAAGGCATAACTTAGATCTGAAGCTGGATTTAAAAAGTGAGGAAATTCATGGCTTCACTCTAGGAATGAAATAACATCTACAGTGTGATTGAAGGCTAATTTTTGCCAGGATTTTTAGTAAATGTTAGCAATGTATAGAGAAATCTTGTGTTAATCATGAGATTTATGTGGTGAACTTTCTCAGAGTTGAAGTGCATATGTCTTCTTTACTTTGAAAGAGCATTCACAATTTTTATCAGTGCTTTATCCTGGGCCTGACTATGCCGGATTTCCCTCCATCTTTAAGCGAGTGTCTGGTTCTGAAATAAAAATGTAAGCTGAAACGTTTTGGAGTGGGAGGAAGGGGCCACTTTAATTACCTCAGGGAATCTCCTAACCAATTTTCATTTGCCTCATTGGTGTCCTTGGATAAAGGAGAAGGAAGGGAGGTTGCAAAAAGAAAGTCAAGGAACGTTCAATAAGTCACGTGCAAAAAGCCACAAAAAAGTGGGTGGGGACCAAACTTCCAGAAATTTCACTATAGGCAGGGATGCGATTCTTCATGATAACAGTGCAACCATTGTGCACAGTCTCACCCACTCTGGGATCTGGTGTTCTTTTGCATTTGTTTTTATTTTGATGAAATAACGTTTCGTGCATAATAATGACTTGCAACTGGTAAACAAGTCTGGAGACAGCGCAATGGCTGGCTGCAGCTCACGTCGCCAGGGCTCGCGGAGAGGGAAAACGAGGTCTCCCTCCACACCCGAGCCGCCCGGAAGCCCCGCGCTGGGCCGGGAGGGAGCGCCCGTCCGCCCCCGCGGGCAGAGCGAGGCCGCGCCGTCCCGGGCGCAAGTGGGAGGGCGCAGCCGCGGTCGCCGGTCAAGGCCACCTCGGCGGGTGCAGCGCGGGCTGCGAGCGAGCGGCTCCGGGGAGTCGGGGGAGGGCTCAGCACTCGGGACCTTTCCTGCCACCGCGCGCTCTGCGCTTCGCCAGGGCACAAGGCGATGACCTCTTGGCGGAGAGGGGCGTCCAGGTTGGGTCTCCCGCGCTTCCTCCCCACGGGCGCCACTGTGTGTTGAGGGAGGGAGAAGAGATGACCCAGGTGTTTGAGACCTGGGGCCGGAGCCGTGGGGAGTGCCTGGAGCCCACACTCTGGATTCCTCGGGGCTCAGAAGGAGGCAGTTCGGGGGTGCAGGTGGGACGATTGGTTTGAAGAGTCCGCCTTCATCCACCTTCGGGGAAAAGAGTTCAGGGCTCCGGCTTGGTGTTCCCCCAAATTTGTTGACTGGAGGAGAGCTGGAGGGGTCGCAGACGCGGGCTGGAGCTCAAGACTGTGCCGCGCCGCGGACAGCCTTGATCCTAAGTCGCCTGACCCTTCTGGGTCTCGGGCGGCTCCTGTGTCAAGTCAAACGGAGGAGGGACCGGCCGGCGGAAGGCGCTTCAGACCTCGCAAAGCCTTCTCCACGGTGGGAGGAAGTCGGACCTCCCCAGACTGGCGGCGCGCGGGGTCTCCAGGCTGCCGACGCCGGCCCCGGATCTCCGAGCTCGGCCGACGGTTCCGGTGGAGGCGCGCTCCCCAGGGTCGCGGCGTGGCGAGACCCGTTTCCGGGCACGTCCCTCCGTGGTTCTACAGCAACTCCAGCCCCACTGTCGGGGAGAGGGGCCGCGGAGGGGGACCCCGCCGGTCCCGCGCGCGGTCAGGCCCAGCGCCCTCGCTCCATCGCCAGTCCCCAGCCCTTCGGAGCGTCCACCTGCCCTCGGGGTACCCCCCTTGCAGACGGCGCAGGGGTGGCAGGATGAGGGAGGAGGGCGGAGCTGCGAACCAGCGGGCGCCTGGAGGACCTCTTGGCCCCCCGGGGCGGGGCGGTACCGCGAGAGGGGTTCATGGGAAAGGGGTGGGAACAGAATTGGAAGACTCGGGCGAGATTTTATCTCTTGTGGCAGCAGAGCAAAAACCCCGAGTAACGTGTCCATTTTGCTTCCCGGGGAAATACAATCCAGCCCCCACCAGCATGTCCCCGCTGCTCCCCAGTGAAGGCGAAGCCCTCTTCGGAAGCCGTCTTGCCCACCAGGACGTCACCAGCTTTTCTGGCACTGGGGACATTTCGTTCGGGCTCTGCCCAGCCATTGCGCCCAAGGCCCGGGGAGCGCCTCTGCGTCCTCCCCAAACGCCCCAACCAAGTGCCCGCAGGCCCCGCACATCCCCAGCCCTGCGTCGGGCTGCGCTCCCCACCCCACCCCCGCGCTCTCCAACACGTCGCCAGGGGCCGCGCTTTTCTTGGGCTCGGGCAAAGACTCTTTTCATGCCCCGTGAGAACCGGTCCCGGCCCGGTGCCCCACGAGACGCCGTGGCGAGCATGGTTACTTCTGTCCCGCCCGGCTCGGCATCTCGAAGCAGGCGGCCGTCCCGGGCAGCCCCAACCTAATGTCCTGCCCCTCCGAGCACGGTCCCGAGCACACCTCTCCCGGCCCCTCCGCCCTCCCCAAGGGGCCAGGAAATGTTCAAATCTTCATTGAATGGCTCAATTTCAGGGCAGGGTGGGGCGGCGTGGGCGGGGCCAAGGTTGCTCTTGGGATCAATTTCTCTGCGCTCTTAACGCTTTCGGGCGGATAAAGGGTAAGTTTGTGCGCTTGGTGGGCCGAGGGCTTCCCACCACGGAAACCCACAGCGCCGGGGAGGTGCGGAGTGTGCCCAGCTGCCCCCGCGGACGGGCGTGCGGAAACCCCTGCGGTGAGAACTTTCCGCAGATCGCGCGTGGAGGGAGCTCCGGGAAGGGAGGAAGGGGAGCGGGGCAGGGAGGGGGCCGCGTGGGCGTGGACTAGGCCGGGGTTGGGGGTGTCCGTGTCCCCGGGCGCCGGGGGCATCGCGGCGCGAGCGGAGGAAGGAGTCGACCACGTCCCCCAGGCTAATTGGCTTAAGAAATTTTGCAAGCGCTGGAAATTTGCAAGCGCTGGAAAAGGTCGTTGAAGGAGTTCGCGGTACAAAAAAAAAAAAAAAAAAAAAAAAAAATCTTAAAAAAAAAAAAAAAAAAAAGGAGAGCGAGCCGGGCATGCGCACAGAGAGGATGCCATATTGGAATGAGGCTGTAGTGGGAGCCGGAGGACCGGAGCGGGCGCGCGAGGAGGTGGCGGGCGGGGAGCGGCGATCGGGCGCGGGCGGGCGGGCGCGGGCCAGCGCGGGCGGCGACAGAGCGAGGCCGGCGCCCTCCCCGGCGGCGCCCGGGGCCCGGGTCCACGCCGAGGGCGGCACAAACTTCCCCAGGTAGGAGCCGCGCCGGCCGCTGTCCCAGCGCTCAGCCCGGCCCGCGAGTGGACCTCCGGCCCGCAGGTTGAGTGCGCCGGTCAGCGTCTTTTTTTCAGCTTAGGAAAAAAAGGGAGCCCGATCGAGCCGCGGTGGCGGGGGTGGTGGGGGTTTGGGGGAAGTGGGGTGGTGGAGAGCGGAGCCCACGACAAGGGCAGGAGAAGAAAGCGACAGCACTTCAGCGAAGCCCCAAACTCCGCTGCGCGCTCCGGGTTGTCATTTTTTGCTTCTCCGACCCTTCCCCAGCGTCTCGCATCCGCGGAATGCCCGGCCGTGCGGGAGTCGGTCCGGAGTTGCAAAGTGTCCTCCGCCTCCGGGTGCAGCCTGCCCCCTCCCGCCGCCCACCTTCCTCCCTGTGCACTCATTTTGGCGACGCAGCCTCCCCTGCTGCCTGCCCCGCGCTCCCGCGTCTCCTCCGCGCTGAGGTCTCCTCTTTCTTTTGGTGTGTGTGCGGGGGGGGGAGGTTGGGAGGGAGAATGGGGGTGGGGGGGAGAATAAGGTCGTGGGAAAGGGGTCCTGGAGACCAGCCAGGGGGTCAGAAATCGCACAAACCTCCGAATCGCCCCTGTGGAAACGTCTGCCTGTGCAGCTGAAATCAAATTGTCACTAGTAGTTTCGGAGCGTGCTTCAGCGAGGATGATCTTTTTGTTCATTTTTTTTTTCTCCCTTAAAGTAATATCCTGTCACTTTGGGGCTTTCCTGTCTCCTTTCATCCGACCCCTTTTGCAAAATCGCTAACCTGATCTGGCCCTGGAGTTTATTTTTTAATGTGCGTGTGTGTGTGTTGCTGAAATCCGCCAAAAAGCAGCTGGGTGAGCTGGGAGATGTATTTATTGATTGTGACCCGGGGCGGCGGGAGCGGATTAGCCGGGAAAGGGGGGACCCTGGGGGTGGAGTGGCGGGTTCGCGGCGGCCGGACGCGCGTCCCGAGCCCGCTGGGTGCTGGTGTCTTCCTGGGGGCGCCGCAGCCGCGGGGACCGGGTGCTCAGACACCGGGCCGGTTCCAACATGGCGGGCCAAGGTGGCTTTCACAAAGTGAGAGGTTTTGAGGTGGGAAAAAACCCAACCAGAGTTTCCGCCGCTTAGTTTCGAGTCTCTTTGGCTACCCCAGGAAACGCTTTAGCGAATTAAGTGGGCAAAAAGGGAGGGGATGGGCCACCCCAGTTTTTCCCGTGGTTAGAGTCAGCGTGTCAAGTCCATTGCTGGAGGGGCCAGGGGTAGAGGGGCGCCGCCGGCCGGGACCGAGGCGGCCAAGCGCGACCACCGTGCGCACCCGTGGGCCCGTGTGCAGGCCTGGCTGTGCCGTTGCGGGAGGGGGTGTCAGAGAGATACACCCCGAATGTGTGCGTGCGTCTTGGAACCCAGACCCTGCCTTGATTTGACGTGACAAACTGCTGACACGTGGTGCAAATACTCTCCAGGAGACGAGCTCGTGCTCCCCTTCCGCGTGCTGAACCCCGTGCGGGTGAAGCCCGGAGTGGGTGGAGCGAGGAGGTGCTTGCTAAAGGGACTAACTGTCCAGGGCGTCGGGTGCAGTCGGCTGCAGACGCCAGTGGGGTTTTGTGCGTGCAGGGGGCGCGCTGCACTTAGCGCCGCGCCGGGGTGGGAGGTGCGGGGCCGAGGCGCGGGAGGATGAAAGTGGAGGGGCAGAAGGGCGGGGGCGCGCGGATCTGGGCGGCACTTAGGGTGGAGACGAGGAGTTGCCCCCGCCACTTTTGGGTTTCGCGCTCTGGCGAAGGTGGGGGATGGGGAAAGCGTTTTGGGAAGAAATTGTCCCTTGCTCCGGTTGGGCACCGACCCTGGGGGCTGCATCCGAGAGGGGCGTCCTCTGCGTGGAGGGCGCGCGGGCAGGGCTGTCCCTTTGGGGTGTAGTGGGTGGCGAAGTGCCTCGGAAAGGCCGGCATCGTGGGCCCAGGAGGATCTGGGAGTGGAGTTTGGAGACGAAATCGGAGCCCGTTAGAGGAGCCCGAGGGAAAGCAAGCGAATCCGAGCTCAGAGCCACCGGAATGCGGGAACCTAGCTCCGCCGGGAGCAGGGGCCCCGACAGAGGTCGCCCGCGGCCAAGACGCGGCGGCCGAGCGGAGAGACCCGGGGAAGCAGGGGCCACGCGGCAGCCGCGCGCGGTCCCTGGGGCTGGCGAGGGCAGGTCCGGGCGACCTCCTCGGGACTCGCCAGCCTGTTCGCGCAGCGGCCAAGTCCCGGGAGACGTTTTTAAATAGTAGGGTTTATAAAGATAGTGTTGCCCGGGTCCGCAGTAAGCGCGGCAACGTGGTCTCCGGCGTTTGCCGGAGGGGGGCTCTGTAGGGTCACTCAGACCCACGCCGCGCTGTCGGAGGGGCCGCCCCTTCGCGGGTGGACCGTGGGTGGGTGGGGGGCGCAGGCACCGGGGCTGGAGACCCCGTGGCAGGTTTTCCATCCCCCTTGGGAGGCTGTGTGATGGGGGATGCTCCGGCCACCACGCGTCTCGTGCCCCACTCCACCCCGGGCCGAGCGCGCGGCGCGTCCCCGGTCCTTCCAGCCCGCGCCTCGGCGCGTCCTCCTAGGGACAGCTCTCCCGTGGGCTCAGCCGAGGTGGAGACCAGCCTAAAATGGCTCTGTGCTGCTGAAATGCAGTTTCAGCGGCGAACCCCTCCCCTCGTCCTCCTGACGTCGCCGCTGACAAGCGCACAATCCACTCCAGCGCCCCGAAACCCCCGATTTTGTACTGGGCTGTGCCGTGGAAGCGAATGTACAGTCGATTACAAAGGACATTCCACGGGATCCTCGTTCTCGCGGGGTCCAAGTTTTCCTTTCTTGTAGGGGAGAGGGAGGAACCGAGACCAGGCGGGAGCCGGGCCCACTACCGCCCCGGCACCGGGGGTCGGGGCGCACCCGCGGCAGGGGACCGGGAACCTTTACGCGTGAAAAGCTGAGGGGAATCTGGGGGTCGCGGATGGTGGCCGTACCCAGCGATGGCCACTGACACCGATACTTGTCCTCGGTGGCGTTTGTGGTGTGCGGGAGTCCTGAGACCACGCCGGGGAGCCTGAGCGACCGTTTCCAAAGTTCTGGAGACCAGCTCACAGTTTCGCTTTCGGAATTTTCAGGATCTGGGGGTTTCTGGAGTTATGCGGGATTCCGAGAAGGCCAGGCGACCTTCGTTCTCCCGTGGTGTGGCGGCCTGGACTTGTCGCCCGCCCCGGCGTCCCCGGACCTCGCCGCGCCGCGCGGGATTTGGGGCTCCCGGGCCGCGCGCTGCGTCCTTGAGGGCTCCAGCGGCGCCGCCGTTGCCGATCCTGAGCCTGGTGGGAAACCACTTTTGGAAAGGGCCAACCCCTCTCAGATCCGGGTCCATCGCTGCTGCCCCCCCCACTCCCCTTCACCCTTCCGCCCTTGCAGCGTGGCCAAGGGACCTGGGGGACCGAATGACGTGTCTACACCAAGGGAATGGATCCGGGTTCCACCAGGTCGGACAAAAAGCGAAAACAGGCTGAAATTGGGCCTCGGAGGCCTGATTTCCTGCGGAGGCAGAGAGCTCGGGTAAAGGGGGTGGGGGAAGGGAGAGGCCTTGGTGATCGGAAGGAATTGTTGGCTGGGCTCTCTTTGGAGATAGGAGATCTGCTACTTTTCCCCTACTAAGCATTAAATGTGCACACACTCTGCTCTCTCCCTTTCACAAGTAAATACTGTCTCAGATCTTTATCTCAGCTCTTGCTGGGACCAAGCCCCCTGCCTGTAAGGGGGCAGGAGACACCCACGCATCCCCCACCCCCACCCCTGCCCCTCCCGGCCTCACCAAAGTTCATACCGTGTGCAGGACCCATTCCTGGGCCAAAGTTAAAGAAAACACGCCCCGGGCGCAGGAGGTCTCTCTGCAGCCCCCATCCTGGAGAAAAGAGTGACCCACCACCCTGTTTTGAGGTGCATTGCTCTAGAAGTGCCAGCTGAGACCTGCTGAGGTGAGAACTGAGTATTTCCCGTTTCCCATTAGGACACCCTACCCTGAACCGCAGACAGGCCATCCGGTGGGGAGATGCATTTCACTAATGGGAGAGTTTTTCCTCTTTGTGTGTTCTTGCAGACATTATGGACTAATTTTTTTTTTAACCTTACTAGGCATAAATAACTAGCTTCATGATTCTTATTTTTAAAAAGCCAGAGTAGGTTCCTGAGTCCTCCCTGTTTTCTTTTTATCCTAAGGCTTTCCTGGGAGTACTCAACATTTGCCCAATCCCATTTCTGCCTGCTCTAGCTGAGATGACAGTTTTTCACTAGCACCCCCCAAAGACTCCCAAATTTGAGGAGTGATAGGGAGTGATGAGAACATTGCTCTGAGCTGTTAAGTACGTGAGATTCCATTTAATTGATACAGGATGCTCTTGGGCTCTAAGTCCATACACACGAAATTCAAACTCTCCAGGGCCTACACTTAAGCCTAAAAGTTTTTTTTTTTTTTTTTTTTTTTTGGTGAGGATATCAGAGTAAAAGGTTTTTTTGTTTGTTTTTAAATAATTTGAACAAATTTACTGTGGATTTCAATAACTTCTAGTTCTAGTGTACTAGACTTGGACAACATTCCTCTTTGTGTTTCACCGTTTGGAACTTGTGGAGTTCATGTAACAGTGTAGAGTGGTCATAAGCAGCTTTCACCCTGCTCTAAAATAAGAACTCATAAAAGTTTTTGTAGCATGGTGACATTGGGATCTCTAATTCAGGACACATTTTGTGGTTTTTCTAACCGTTCTTACATCTACGTTGCCTCGGCGGCAGCTCATTGTACCTACTCAACAACAGCAACAACAACAACAAATTTGGGGAAATTACACTTGTCACAGCAAACCACAAAGTCAACGCGTGCATTCAGTTTGGTGGTCGGCATCTGTCAACCTCGCTTGTAAGGAACATTCCAGACAGAGAGGGAGGAATCGGGAAGCCGGGCTTCTGGTTTCAGAGATGGTCTGTGTAGCTGTGTGATCTGGGACAAGTGTCATCTGTCTTAGCCTCAGCTACTTTATCTACAAAATAAGGATGTTGGACTGGAATCTCGCTCAGAGATCTCTCTGCTTCTATCTGGGGGGAAAAAATCCATGATTCAGTACATCTGTGCAGACAGGCCCACATGATTGACGTTTCAGATTCACTTCCCCAAAGTGTAGTGAGAACACCACTGGCCTTAGCTGACAGTTGTGAAAGCAGCTGGTGAGGTGTCGTTCACTCTGCAGAGTACAGTGCTGTTGCTGTTAAGTGATTTAAGCCCTACGTGGGGTCATGTTTTCATACGTGCTCTGGAAAAGGTGAGCGACACAGAAAATTGGAGGCAGGCACACGTGCACCCTTCACAGATCTCCCCAGTTTGGCATGGGCTGGGCCAGATCAGGGTGTCTTTGAATATAAGCCGGGAAGAGATACGTGACTTCGTTTTGCTTTGGTAATTCCTAGGATTAGATGGGACCATTCCAAGTGGCACTTTGTGTCCCACCATCCCAGATGGGGGGGGGGGTGTCGGATCTCACCGGCCGAGGTTTATGGTGTGGGTGGATGACAGCAGCCTGTTCTGGCAGCCGGTGAGTGAAAAAGTCTGTGTGGAGCTCCGTGCTCTGCATACTCCCTGTCTTTAGGTTTGGCCGTGGGGCCGTACTGCCTCTCTTTGTAAGACTAAAAATTTCCTGGGACAATTCCTAAGCAAAATGATCTTGTTGGCTCAAAACAAGTGCTGGCTGTGTTTAAGTCAGTGTAAACAAGATGTTTAATAGGCAGGACCCTGTGTTGTAATTGAGGGAAGACACTCTGCTTGGAACTTTCAGTATAACAAGGAACGTCAAATGA
This sequence comes from Varecia variegata, assembly GCA_028533085.1. NCBI lineage: Eukaryota > Metazoa > Chordata > Mammalia > Primates > Lemuridae > Varecia > Varecia variegata. The sequence goes on along the minus strand of CM052453.1, from coordinate 2,820,341 downwards.
TTCAAGTAAGATTACCAAATACGATTCTTAGCTTTGCATGGTCAGTTCAGCACTGTTCTGATGGAAAGATGCCTCAGCACCACTTCCCATCTGCTTGGCCGGTGGTGAATTTAAAAAAGTAATAATGGTTCAACCGTACACTGATGGTTAGGGTCCCTCTGGGAACTGATGAGATGACACCTGTAGGCTTCCATTCATGTGATCAGAGATGTCTCTAACACTGAAAGAAGACTCCCTCGTGCTTGTCTGTTTCATTCCTTTCTGTTCTGCTGAAAAACAAACATGACACATTTTGATACATCCAGGGCTTGTTAAAGCACTTGGTGAATTCTGCAAAGTAGGGCAAATAATGTCAGCTGTTGTGACTAGAGCAGAGACAGGCGCAGAGTTGTGGGCGCGCGCGCGCGCGTTGTGGGATCCAGGAAGAGGAAACGGGTTTTTATACTGTGAATTTTTCCCTGCAGTTGTATTGGCCACGAAAAAAGAGTATAAAAAGATATTAAAGTATATACCTTTTCTGCTTCCTGCTAAATTTGGCAAGTTGTTTTTTTCCCCCATTTCAATCAAAACTAATACACGAACTGAATCACTTTAAGATATAATGCAAGAGTCTGAAATTCCAAATGCAAGTTCCTACAAAGTCTCACTTTAAATATAATTTAAATAAGCACCTACAAGGTGCTCTTTTTAAAGCAGAGCATTTGGATCTGTAGGTCTAGACATTAACAGTAAAAGCATTGTGGATTAATCTGATTTGAAAGTATCCATTTACTCCAAATACTTTTTTTATTTTAAATTTTTATGGATGCATGATAGTTGTACATATTTGTGGGGGCACCTGTGATATTTTGATACGAGCATACGATGAGTAATGATCTAATCAGGGTAATTGGGATGTCCGTCATCTCAAACGTTTATCATTTCATTGTGTTAGGAACATTCCAGTTCCACTCTTCCAAATACTATTTTTTTTTTGAGACAGAATCTCGCTCTGTCACCTGGGCTAGAGTGTAGTGGCATCATCATAGCTCACTGCAACCTCAAACTCCTGGGCTCAAGCGATTCTCCTGCCTCAGCTGGATGAGTAGCTGAAACTACAGGCAAAGGTGCACACCACGGTGCCTGGCTAATTTTTTCTATTTTTAGAAGAGGCGGGGTCTCGCTCTTGCTCAGGCTGGTCTCAAACTCCTGAGCTCAAGTGATCCTCCCGACTCGGCCTCCCACAGTGCTAGGATTACAGGCGTGAGCAGGCGTGAGCCACTGCGCCCAGCCCAATATAATACTGTTTAAAGTAAAAATAATGCCTGCTTACGTAAACATCTCCTGTTTGCTAGCCATTCTTCTTCTTGCTTTATATTTAATCTATTTTGAGTTTTGTCATCCTCATTTTAAAGAGGAGACAGGATTCAGACAGCTGGAGTAATTCAGCCAGAGTGACAGTCACAAAGAGAGCGCGCTAGGGTTTGAATCCTAGTCTTACGTCGTCTTGAGATTGCCATGGCCACTTCTTGCTGGCTTGCTGTGTGTAAGACATTTTGCCTAGCCCTTTAAACCATTGGCTTATTTAATTTTAATAGGTGAGTGCTGCTCTATTTATTTTATTGATAAGGAAGTTGAGTCTTCAGAGAGGTTATACAAGGTCATGTAAATAGGGTTGGTTTGCAAATAGGTTGACTCCAGTTAATTTTTAAATGGAGTCAAACTAGAGCATTTTCTTTTTGCATTTAGTTCATATGATCATGGCAGAACAGAGCATTTGAATGAAGCTTAAATCACTGATTTTAAGTGTGTAAGTGAAAATGCTCAGTGTCCCTGGGTTACAATAGAATGTTGTTTACTGTTGTACGAATTGACCATTACAGATTGGAAAAGTGTTGACATTCATCTTGATTAGAAGGTAATTAGTTTTAATATAAACCAGTTTTCTCCCTCGGTAATGTAGGTGAGAATAGGTTTTAAATAAGTCTGTGAGTCTGGAGAGAAGTACAGAGTAGAAATCCAAAAGACACTGTTGAAAGCTGGAGAAAGAGAGCTAGAATTTACCTTTCTAAATAGTGTTGGCCACTGGTGAAAACAGTCTTTTAGGGTCAACTTCAGTTTTTGGTCTGTAATTAGATTTTTATTTTTCATGTAGAAAACTGCAGACAAAAACCACAAGCTGCTCTTTCTGTGAGTCCCAGGTAAACACAGTCTTGGGCCGGCCTTTCTGTGGCCTCATCAGCTGGTTGTCAACCCCTTCCCAGGTACTGTGGGCCTTGGGCCAGGGAGCTGGTGGATCAAAAGGCCTTTAGGTGAGCGGAAGTTAATTTCACTTTTTTTAATGCACCAAAGAATAAGTCAAATTTTGCCAGGTTGAAGTGGCATAATTTTCATAGCTGGCATCATTTTTAGAAAGTATACTAAATATGGGGCAAATAAACCATACTCTGATGGTTAGAGTGAAGCAAGTCCTGGGATTTCGGAAACCCTATTCCTGGTTCAGGGCTTTTTGTGTGACCCTGGGCTAAATCTCTTTGATCTTCAACCTACCCTCTGTTGGATTTTTCCTGTGATGGATGGCAGAATAGAATTCTTGCTAGGTACAAACATATTTTAAAAACATATTTTAAAGAGGGAAAGGCATGTTTACCTAAGCTTTGTGGCAAATACACTATCTTTTTATTAGAGAAAAATCTGACCATTTTGCAAGGTACACACTTAACAGTTGCAGAGGAAGCATTTGTGTTGGCAGTCATTTTTCCTCTTTCCCATCTCCAGATTGGAAAGGATGTTTCTCTCCAGATGGGCTTTTTTGGTTGTTTTTTTAATGTTCTATACTCAGTAGTAGACATCTTGCCTGTGTACTAAACAGATCCACTCCCTGGGCATGTGCAACAGCAAAGGGGACCTGTCACTGGATATAAATGGTACCAATCGATGCGTGGCTTAGGTTGGAGTTCTTCCATTAAAAAGGGCAGACATTCATAGGAGATGGTTCTAAACAGTCCTCCCGTTGGTATTCTTTTGGAAAGAGACGCATTGCTTCTGTGGAGAGCTTGGAGAAATGCACGGAATGGAGTGTTGTGGGAGGGGTAGAGTGGCAGCGCGATGGCACACTCCCGAAATTGAGGCTGTGTTACGGTGGTGGTGTCTGCGTTCATACCTGCTGGGAAGGAACTGGGTTTGCCTTTCCAAGGGCGGTGCCGGGAGAAAGAAGGATCTTAGGAAGGAGGTATTTGGGAGGAAGACCAGGGTTGATCCTGAGATGGTTACCTTGCAGATGTCTGAACCTGAGGACAGGGAGAGGGGTCGTGAATATGCATGAGGGCAAGTCATTATCCTTTACTGTCATCGTTGGTACTACTAAGTTAAACTTCAACTGTCTATGAAGATACTTTGGTCATAGTTATATTCTTTCGTAATACATATCTCATTTATAAACAAACAGTAAATGTAAAGTCACTTTGGCTATAGCTGTGTGTTGGAAGCTGTAGGTGGCATCACATGGTGTCATTTGGCCTGGATTTATTTGCTCAGGACAAGTCAGCGTGAATGCAGATTGAGAGGTGGCGTCTGTATCCTGCAGGTTTTGTCTTCCCTCATGCCACCGCAGCCTTTGGGCCAATTTTCCAGTTGGCCCAATGAAGAAGAGGCTTTTAAGACCCCAAGTGTGTATCAGGATGCGTTTGAGAGCCTGAGCTCCTGGGTTGATTTTTTTTTTTTTTTTGCAGGCTGGGGGTTGTGGTTTTTCTGATACTTATTATGTGGCAGGCAAGATCCTTAGGACCTGGCATCTTTCTTCGGGCATTTCCAAGGAGAGGGCTTCCCTGACCCGGTAGTGGAGGCCATAGCCAGGTGGGTTCATTCGAGAGGCATTTCCGGACCCTGTGCTAATTAAAAAGTAACAGAAGTTCAGAATGCAGCTGCCGGGGGTTTCCTATTGAAGCTGACAGCTTTCAAGAGCCTTCGAGTCCCGATGCCCTGGGGTATCTAATCCCTGCCAAGCCGCCGTGGGTGGGGAGATGCCAACAGTTGGATGCCGTCATTTCCACGCAAGCTGACGGCTGTGCGGAAACCTGCGTTTTTCCCTTCTGCCTGTTCCCTCGTCCACTCTCTGGCCTGATTACTGAAAAGTAGCCAATCTGGAACGAAACCCACCCATCGCCGTCCTCCAACGCTGCTGCTCTGCGTGGAGTCACAGACGGTGGGAGCCTCGGGACTTGGTCCTTGCCGTTCAGGGTCTCCAAGACCAGCTGGGCTGGGCTGTGTTCTTCCCAGCTGGCTGTAGATTGCAGGACGCCCCTTCCCCTTTCCTCCCTCTATCACTGTGAACTGTTGTGGCTTTGTGCAGTTGATCGGAGTAAGTCTTTGGGTAGCCTGCCGGGCCCCGTGTCAGCCGGCCACCTTGTATCTGTCGGGTGGCTGTGCCTGTTTCCCTGAACAGGCTCTGGCATCTCAGCCTGTCGGCCCCTTGCCCAGCCTGGGATCCTTGGCCTGAAGGACCCTCGACTTCTCTTGCCTGTGCAAGCTTTGCTGTTTTCCTGAGGCCTGGCCCAAACCCACCTTTTCCATGAAAACTTTTGTGACCCAGCTCTGACCATGGTGAACAGTCCCTTCTTGGAGTCTCTTTCCCATCCTAGCAGATGCTATAGCATCTTGTCCTACAGCATGCACTTGGTTTTAATGAGGAAGGTAAGTGAAGATCCACGTTCCCTGACATGCTTGAGTGAGGGGTGAGAGTGAGGAAGCTTCTAGAACTATCCCTCTGTTTTACAGCTGAGAACAGTGTTCATTGGGGTGGTGAAAGGCCAGGAGCATATTCAGGTGCATGGAAAGTAATATTCCTCTATAAACCATGTCTCTAGTAGTTTCCTGCAGAATCCTTTACGTTTTCCAAGTTCTTTAACAACCAGAGTGAGTTACGGTGTTTTTATTGACTTTGCATAATGATTTTCAGTCAGCCTCCAGTAAAGAGTAAACTTCCTTCATGCATTTAAATGATATAATTTATAAAATTCGATGTATGCCTAATTTTAGGGATATATCAATTGCTTAAAAATAAAATAAACACCTGAAACGCCCTACAGTTGTGGTAGGAACCCCCAGCTAGATTGCAGGGCTCCGCAGGCACGGGCTGCCCTGTGGCTGCTGTCATCTTGGTGCTGGCGCTGCTCATCGCCGGTGTTTTGGTTGACTGTCCCGGGAGAGACTTTCTTCAGGTGCTTTGAACTTTGTGGCATCTCTCAAGCATTATTCCTGTGCGTCTGTGTGGCTTGAAGTGAGCAATTTGTAAAATGCACTCAGAAGATTAGGCACTGATTACTAGGCATTATTGATGCATGTGGAGCTTACAGAAGGCTGCCTTGGAAGTTACTTTTTGAGTTCTCATAACTGTATATATAACACATGGTCTAGTTTACCTAAAATGACTTATGTGCATATATATATATATATATATATATAATGGGAGCCACAAATCTAATGTAGACTGTGACGTTTCCTTAGCTTCGTTACAAACTTGGGTTGATGCTTTAATTTATTCGTCTTAGTATTTGTAGCGATCAGGGGAATCCTGTCTTTGGGGTTTGTCCAAGATGTCCAAACCAAGTGTGACTACGTCTGTGCTAATTTGAAAGCTCTTGATTTTTTACTAAAGCCCCCTGAGCAGGCTCAGCCATTTGCTTACCTAAGGATGCTGTTGGCTTTTGTGGGTTGGATGTTAATTTCTGGTAGAAGAAATCCTATCTTGCTACCTCGATGCAAAGACCTGCTGTGTAGTAGTATAGTTAGCTGGATGTTGCAACCTCATCCTTCTTTATAGCAAATAAATAATTTTTAGGTGAACAGTAAATAAATGTCCTTTCAAGATGGTGCATTTTGAATTTTTTCTTCTCTTGAGCAAGTAACTTGGAAGGCTCTTGTCTTTCTTGTTTTGCACGTTTTTGAACAACTGATTTCACTGTCCTTATACTCGTGTAATATATGCTATTTGACTGGGAGGTTGAGAGGTGATAGAGAAAACCGTGAATTAGGAGATATAGAATACCATTGTGGGACCAGGAGGCTGCCGCCAGCCCTGGCATTTACCTCTTAATCACCTGTTAGCCCCCAACATATCTTATTTCCTAGTATTGCCGTATGAATCTGATTGTAAAAAAATTAGCATTTCTGAGGCCGGGGCAGCAATTTGTGTCAGATTTCAATCCATTCTGAGTGAAAACCAACAAAGCCTGGTTGGAAAACGGTGAGTAAATTGCTGCCCCAATCAAGGTAAATCAAGCTCTGGGCATACGGTGAATGGCAAGATTCCCTGAACCTTCTGCCCCGGACAATCAGTTCATCTCCCTTGATGCTGGAAGGAGGCAGGGCCTGTCTCTTCTTAGGGAAGCTGAGAGTTGGCTGGTGAGCGTGGGGAAGAGATGTACTTCGACAGGCATTATTAGCTGAATGATCTGGGTGACAGCGTGAGGATAAATAGAGAGGAGGCTCGCCTTGGCACTTAACGCCGCTTTTCATCTTCAAAGCCATTTGCAGACGTGGTTCTTCCAGATACTCCTCCGATTCCAGGCTGTTATTTGCATGTGGCTTCTTAGGAACATGGAAGCAATGATTTTCAGAGCCCGAGTTTGGGTCCCAAATTTGCTTGTAGAGTCTTCAAGAAGAATCCTTTTGAGATTTTCTCATTTTGATTGAAATATTTTGAAAGGTCTTAGCTTAGATGCCTGTGCTCATTTTGAAATTCCTGGAGTGTGAAATGAAACAGCTTTCTCTGTGATTTAGACATGCTAGATTTTTCAAGGGTTGCCTACAGCATGTCTGGAATTTCACAAGCTTTTCGTTTAGACCTTTGCGTTTTATTTTCGATCTGGGGCGTGTTATCTTTTCTGAGTCTCGTAAAGAAATACCAAACAACTGCAAACCTTTTCCTGTCGCAGGGTAGCAAGCTTGAAATTGAGTATGTTATTAGTTAGTAAAAATGTGATTTTCTCAAACTACGTGAAGGCAGATCAGTTTTTAAGGTCGTCATCAGGGGACTCTAACTCCAGAGAGCCCTTCCTGGGTAGGGAGCCTGCGTTGATGCATGGAGATAAGAGTGATTCCTAATGCTTAGGTAGCTTTGTGGCTGCAGTATAAAGTCTCTTTTTCATCTGAGTTTGGATAGTTCTAGTTGCACAGTGATAGTTCAACATTTACTGTGTCTAATAAGACAAAATGAAGATGGAAGAGTGGTATATTAGAACTAGCTTAGGGAAGAAGAGAATTAATAGACTCATGCCTGGAAATCTGAAATTGGAGCTGGACTCATCTGTATTGCTTTGAATCTAAGAGGGAGATCTTTATTCTAGTCTACGTTTGCCTAATCTCAGGAAACTGATTCTGTCTCTTTGGGATGCTTGATTCTGAACCAGTGACAGGGAAACACTAAGCCCTTTTGTACTGGAATATGGGAGAATCCTTTGTGTCATTTGACCAAACTAAGAGCAAAGACTTAAAGTCACTAACCTTGGGGTTTCCTCCCTGGATGACCAAGCGGGTCTCTCTGCGGTGATTCCTATAATCAACAACCTCCACCAAGTGCTTGGAGATACCAGTCCATCATCAGCCTTTTAATTCCCCACTCTGAAACATGAACAAATAACAAAGTATTCCCAGACTACAGAGGGAAGCAGCGAATGTAAAAAGTAGAAACCAAAACTAACTAAGAGAGAAAAGTAACTTCTATGAAGGAGAGAAGAAAATCTTTAAAAAAAAGATGATTCATAGTCTCAGGGATACAACAGAAGGTTGTGCATCCATGAAGCAAGAACAGGATAGGATGAAAAAAGGGAATATTATGAGAATTAAAGAGAGCTTTTAGAAAATAAAATGTAACACTCAATAGAAGCACTAGAGAGAAAGTTGAGGGAATATTCCAGAAGGTAGATTAGAAAATGAAGTATTAGAAAGTAGAGGGGAAAATTAAGGAGATGAAGGAAGTCTAGCATTTGAGTGTCTATTAGAGGAAAGAGAAGATGGAGAGGAGGAAATCAGCAATAATTCAAGAACATATCTTAGAACCGAAGAACATGAATTTCAATCTTGAAAGATGTCACTCAGTGCCCTCAGATCCACAGATTACCACTAGACACATCATTGTGAGATTTCCAAACATTAAAAGATCCTTCAGTTAGGATGGTATCAGACTTCTCAACAATGGAAGCCCGCAGGCAATGGAGAGAAGCCCTCAATTCTGGTAGAGGATGTTTTTCCAACTTAGAATTCTTTACCCACCTAAACTGTTGGTTAAAACATGAGAGTAGATTAAAGACATTTTCAGCCATCCAATTTTCCACGTAAATCCTTTCTTAGGAATCTCCCGGAGAATGTGCTCCGTCAATAGGAGGGAGGATACCAAAAGGGAAGAAGACGAGATCCTATAAAAGTGGAAGGGGACTCCAGATCTCAGGATAACACCTGTGTTCCCGGCACAGAAGCAGTTAGTCTAGGTCAGAGCAGAAAAGAAGGCCCTAGTAGACATTACTTGGAGATGAAATTAATATAATACCTATATACCTCAATTTATGGAGAGTTTGTGGAAAATTTGGATCTGTATCCATGATAAATATGTAGAAAACTCACCACTTGGAAGAAAAACAAGACCATTATTAAGTACAGGGAAAAGTTGTGTAAGAAAGACGTCATCATAGTATACTACGTGGCTCAGCTGTGGCATGTCGACAGCGCCATAGTAATGCTGTCATATCTACCAGGAAAATGAGAGCGTCAGGAAGGGGTTGGGGGAGTGTGGCTTTTCATGGAGCCATGGTTCTTAAAGTGTAGTCCCTGGACAGCAGCATCAGCATCACCTGGGGACTTGTTAAAAATACAGCTCATCAGGCATCGACTAGATCTTCTGAATCAGAACCTCTGGGGGTGAGGCCCAGGGATCTGCATTTTGACAAGTCCGGTGATTCTTCTGCACCTTAAACTTGGAGAAGCACTGCAGTTTGATGAAATTACAGGTGATGTGATCTCCTGTCTTCCTTCGGAGGTTAGGCTTATGCTGGGTCCCCCTACAGTTGGGGGATTCCTGTTTTACAGAACTCATTTTCCTCACGGTTTAAGCTCCTTGGTCAACACTAATGTGAAATGCGATTATTTTTTAAAAACAAATTGAAGACAGCACTTTGCACTATGGATAGTTTTTTTTATAAAAACGTAGAGCACCTACTGAGTATAGCAGTAACAATCCAAACATCCTAATTCTGAGATTATTAAAAAGGAGCATAATTTGCTAGGATTTGGGATTGGCTGTGTATCAGCGACCCAGAGGTCGAGTGGTGTCAACACGAGAGAAGAGAGAAGCTCATTTCCCTCTGATGTAGCAGCCTGGAGCTGACATCAGCCTTGTAGTCTCAGAACCCAGAACCAAGCTTCCTTTATCTTCCACTTTACTCTTCTTCTTGGGGGCAGTTGTTTGCAGGATCCCAGATCCAGGGGGTGATGGGCAGAGGGGTGCCCCTTCCACGCTATATTGAACATGTTAATCCTGCAAATTCCATTGGCTGGAATTTGGTGACTTGATCACAGCTAGCTACTAGGAAGGCTAGGCAGTAGAGGCATGGTAAATAAATTACCTTATTCGCCTGATAATAAAAATTACACTCCCATTTCAAGTCATGTTTTCAATGAATCTTAATGACACGGGAAAAATGCTTTCTATGTAAGGTAAAATGAGAAATGGGTTAGAATTCTAAATTCTATATGAACTGAAAAAAAATCCACAGAGATAAACTATTAATATCTGGAGAAGATACTGTAAATATAAAATGATCCCTGGGTGTTAGAATTACAAGTGATTTTAATTTATTCCTTTGTGATTTTATTTTCTGGGATGTCTCCTGAAAGTGTTGCCTGTCTTTTATGGGAAAGAAGAAAAAAATAGACATTGTTGAAAAAGTCAACGTGTGACACATTATTTGCCAAAGTGAGTGAGTTTTGCAGCCACCTGGTTGGACATAAAACCTCTGTGTGGAGTTGTCACTTGTCCTTGCAGAGTTGTGTGAGGTTTCACTCTGCTATGCCTTTGGGAGCGTGCTCTTCAGTATTTGTATTGTCACCCTTGAGTTCTACTTAAAGTGATGGATTTGGTGCATTTAAACCGAAGTCTTATTCTATAGTCCCAGATTACCTTCCTGTAGCGTCTGGTTAGAGGCAAATGGATACAGTGGAATCTTTGAGGAGCCATAGAGACTTGAGCACACTTTTTCCCCTTTAATAAGTGTTATATAAGCCACTGACACTTAACTGATTTATTAATAGCTAGTAACACTCATGGACCCTTTTTTTTTTTCCCTTTACAGAAAATCTTTGTACCTGATGACATTTTTGAGGCGGAATGATTTTCTTGAATTTATAAATAAATGAAATAAGGAAATAATATGACACCTATAACAGCATCTAAGGTTGCTTCTCCTTTGAAATCGTATTTCTATAAAAACACAGCACATTCCATAAAAACCTGTGCTGTGTTAGGAAGTTTGCCACGAGTCATTAGTGGAATATGAGGGGGAAACTGTTAAGTCTCCTTATGAAGTTTCTTAGGTTTAAAAATTCCTGTGTTTTCTTTTAACTAGCTTGACATTATTACATTAAAACTTTTAGGAGAGCCAAGAATCAATGGTTATTTAGGACATGTTCCAAACTCTGAAATTCAGCTTACGGGGTGTCCAGTGCTGCGGCTACTGGCCTCATGTGGCTATTTAAATTCAAATTCATTAAAATTAAAATGCAGATCCTCAGCTGTGCTAGCTATATTTCAAGCGCTCAGTAGCCACACGTGGCTAGTGGTTACTGTGCAGGTGTAGAAAGTTCCATTAGACAATGCTGACCTAGCGATATTCAAAACACATAATAAGCCCCCAATAATTTTTAATTAGTTTAATATCTAATGAGTGTTCATTAGTGCTCATACATACTTGTATGAGCCTTCAATTTTGACAAAATCTCCTACTGTGTGTGTGCGTGTGTGTATTTCAAGAAAGGTATGGTGTTCCTAAAAGACATTTTACTAGTTTGTGAGTCGTGGAATATCCCATTGTTAGGTATAATCCACTGTATTCTTTTTTTTCTTCGTCTATACTTGACCTGTTGCTGATTTAAAATTCTGTCTATGTGTGAAATTAACAAGAGCATTGAATGAACGAGAGATTTAAACACACCATGTTGGTTCCAGCTGCTCCTGGTGTCTCTGGGCTCTGACGTCAGTGAACTAGATGGCAGGATTCTGTGACAACGGGCTCTCACTCTGCCTCTTTCTGTCATATTAGAAGGCAAGTGAGGAATGGCAGTGGTATTATGGGGAACGTCTTGTCCCTATCTAGTTTGCACAAAAGCACATTATTTGCATACGTCGATACTTTGGTTTTGCTAAGAGGTCACGTGTGACACTCGAGGCCTTCGTTATGGAGCCGTGTGGTGTGGTACCCGCGTGCGTGATGCTGAGGTTTGCTGCTTCCCTGCACTGAAGCAGAGTTGGGCCTTGCTCCACGCTTCCACGGTGGACTGGGAATAGAAGCGTAGGTTCTGTTTGTTGGTGAAAAATGTGTCCATCTCACTGGTGATAATGACCTCTAGAAAACTGATGGTTTTGCCATGCTGCGACCTTTGTTGTTGACCTTGCACAGAGATGCACCCTTTAGTCTTCATTCCTGGTATTTTCTCTTATCAACATTACATTGCAGCCTAAATGTTGCAATGAAGTGGTGGCAACACTGATAGGATCACGTCATGTTTAGAGAGTTTCGAAACAAGTTAATGTAATTCTTATAATTAAAGTGCTCTGATTTTTTTTGCTTGCTTTCTTTCTTTTTGGTTGCTCTTAGGTGATTCTTCCTGTAGGATGAATTAAGAGAAGGGGACACGAACTGATCAGGAATGGAGAGCGGTTTGTCAGTTTCCAATATGCAAGACCCTTCATCTTCACCCTTGGAAAAGCATCTTGGTTCAGCGAACGGAAATGGAGACCTTGATTCAGGTAAGGTTTTGTTTTCTAGATCCACCTGGCTTTTTGATATATCGACCACTATCTTTCTGAAAATGTTCAGAAAACAGTGGGGCAACATTTCTACCTAGATCTCACATTCTGCATGTTCCTGGGATTTGCTGTTCGATTTATTTATTTTAAAATCAGGGTCTCGCTCTGTCACCCAGGCTAGAGTACAGTGGCACCATCATAGCTCACTGTAACCTCAAACTTCTGGGCTCAAACAATCAGTGCTCCCGCTTCATTCTCCCCAGTAGCTAGGGCTACACGTGCATACCACCATGCTCAGCTATTTTTTTTTATTTTTTGGAGAGATGGGGTCTTGCTATGTTGCCCAGGCTAGTCTTGAACTTCTGGCCTCAAGCAATCCTCCCACCTTGGCCTCCCAGAGTGCTGGGATTACTGTTGTGAGCCCCTGAGCCCAGCCTGCAGTCCTATTTAAAAGGCTACAGCAGCTTTAAAGTTAATGCAGGATTTGGGTCAGATTAATATTCCTATATTAAGTATAGCAGGCTCAATTATAGTGAGATGACACATCACTTCAACATCTCAGTGGCTTAAAGCAGTAAATATTTATAAATCATTACACCATCTCCAGCAGACCTCACTGTGCAGCGTCCTCCAGCGTTGGGAGTGTCATGACTGGGAAAAGCAGAGCTAGAAATCTTGAGCCAGCCATTCAGTGCTCTAGCTCAGAGGAGACAAATGGCTGTCTTTGTCCAGCATCCATTGGCCAGTAGTTGGTCATATGTTTATGCCACAGCAAGGAAGACAGGGAAACAGAATTCTCCCCCATGTGCCGGGGAGAGACAGGAGAACTGTGTCTGTCTAAAAGACACAAGACATTTGTAAAGTGTTGAGCAGGTCTTTGAGAAAAGTCTATCGTGTGAAAGAAAGTTAGGGCGTGGGGGTCTTCAGTAAAGTGTTTCTCCCTTCAAAAAAATCGGAAAAAACAAAACAATCCCCCCCAACGCAACCTTTCATTGAATGTTAATATTTAACTAATGAATTTATAAATGTATCTTTTTCTAAATGCTTACACAATAGATGGGTTTATTCAAAAAGAATACCTTTTTTTTTTTTTTTTTTAAAGGATTGCCCTATGTGTATATAACAACAGATTAAATAAGGACAGTTTAGCTGTCTGAATCATAATCATTTGCTGGGGTGAATTCTTGTAGAAAACGTTGCTCATTAACTCGGTGGGAGACTTGACCACTGTGTAAAGAAGTCACAGAGTTTGTCTTCACGTTTTGACGAGACCAGTCAGTGACAGGATTACAGATCGCTTCATAGCATTGAACTTGTTCCATGAAGTTTATTAAATTATATCTGTATCTGTAAAAAACCTGGGAAACCCTCAAATAAGTGCATGCCTTAGTATGTTGAAAGAGGTTAATATCTGTTTCAAAATCAGCTCAGTTGTCCCCGGTTAAGATTTTCTACACATACAGTGTATTTGAAGAAATGTCTTCTCCTACAAGTAGAGCCAAATCGTTATTGCCGGATAGAAATACGGAAATTCTTTTCCAAGAAGGCAAAGTCCCATAGACTGAAGGTTCATCCTCATTATTCTGCTCTTATTTAAGGACAGATTTGTCTCTTTAAAAAAGCCTTTGTTGTTTGCCGAGTGACGTTGCTTTTCCACGTTTGGAGATCCCGAGCTGTCACCGTGATTTTGTCGTAGATCATCTGCACATGTTCGAAGTCTATCACTGCGTCATGCTCCGTGGTATGTTTTCAAAAGTGCATCAAGAGCCAACTGTGCGTTAGCTTTTCATGTTCATGCAGCTGCTCTATATCTCTAGCTTAAGTGGACGCTGAGACTCATTAATGATAATCTGGTGTCAGGAAAATGATTTGTACTGACATTTCCTTGAGGCTGATTGTGCGCGTGGAAAGTCTAGAGTCACAATCATTGTGTCCGCAGCTGGGGGAGTCCATGCCGAAAGCCCATGTAGACTCACTTCTTGATTAGTTCCTTGCTCTTGGGGGAGGGGGATGGCCTAAAACATACAAGATGTTCAGATCTTTAATAGAAATAGTATTTCTCAATAGCTCTAAATTATCTTAACGTTTTTCAGCTCTTGGCCCAGATCCCACACCCCTTCCCCCCAAGACGGCTAATCTGCCCTTTCTCCTTGGAATCCCTGTGTACGCTTGTGCAGGGAGGAGAGTTTTAGATGACGCTACAAAGACAGACACTTCCAAAGCGGAAATAAATTGAAAGCAGGGTCTACGACTTGGGAGCGTGCAGAGGCTGACTTCATTCTAGAAACTCAAATCTCATTTTGGGCATTGAAACTATTCATCAGGTATGATTCTTCAAGGAGGTTTTTATTATTTTTTCCGACCTATTAAGACATAAAATGTTTTCAGTTCTGGAATCCCTCGTGGGGATATTTTGTTCTGGGACCAATGGGGGCGTGCTTGGGGCTGCACAGATTCTTAGTGCTCAGGGTCTTTTCCTGGTGAGAGCTTCGGCAGGGATTTATGTCCCATATTCCAGGGAAGGCACGTCCAGTGTTCTCCAGCTGGTTCTAAATCGACCGTTGAATGGGGGACGATGGATAGATGAGCACGTGTTCAGACGACACGGCAGACATCACAACTTCAGTTCCTTTACTTGTGTTAACTCCCTTCACCCTGCCACAATCCATTGACGTAGCTGCTTTTGTGATCCCCATTTATAGATGGGTGAAACGGGTGGTGTGCCGGAAGCAGGATTTAATCTCCGTTATCCTGAGACACCCGGGAGCCTGCCCCTTCAGTGCAGGGACGAGCCGTCAGGAAATCCTAACATGCACACACAACACGCACACACACATGTGTGCACACACACATGTGCACACACATATTATGGGACAGAGGCACAAGTCTGATTCTTTGCAATTCTTTCTGCACTCCACTGTCCCCTGTCCCCACGCTGCCTGATCCATCACTGCATCTGCCCAACAAGTGACTCCACTTACGTGACCACCGCTCTTCTCTGAGAAAGTTACGGGGTCCAAGAATGGAAAAACCTAACCTGGTTGCTCCGGGGTATTTTTCTCTTGGGTTGTTTGTTTCTCCCCACCCTGAACCCCAGCCGCTGTGATTCCTTGTCGTGAGGATTCCTGGAAAGGAAAACTTGAGCTGAAAACTGCAGACTCTGAGTCCCATTGCAGGTTTTTTTTTGTTTTCCCTCTTTTCCTGAGGAAAGCTCCCATCATAGCCGGGATTAATAACTGGCTCCCACGTCCTGCAATGGGCACAATATCACATTCCGCCTCCTCCCAGGAAGGCCGAGTGCATGCCTGACATGAGCACGGGGAGATGGAGTAGACGGAGCAGACGCATCCTCAGGTCCACGGGGAAGGAAGTGCTCCAGGATTCCACTGCCGGGATTCTGAGTCTTAAGTGGCCGTGATCAAAGCAAACAGAACAACAGGCGAACGCTGTGCTCCGCAGACTCCTTGGCACTGTTTTTACAGGCCTGAGAAGTGTCATTTCCTGATGAGGACTGTGCATAAGCCACCTTGCACATTTAGACGGCAAGAGCCTCTGCGTAGAGAGAATTATGCTGGAAACGTGGGCTGGATTCTTTTTTTTGGTGGTAGGATTATATTAACTGGAGAACCGCAGGCTCTTCTATTTGGGAAGGAGAGGAGTCAACATCCTTCTTAGAAAAACCCAGACCTGGGAACTTATTGCTGGGAACGAGTTCTGTGTGGCTCAAGGCTCTTCCTTTTTTTCCCTAACCTCTTTGAATAGTTGCGGCTTCCCCTGGCTAGCTGATTTTTATGTGTGTGTGTGTGTGTGTGTGTGTGTGTGTGTTTTCCTTTTCCTTTAGAAAAACTCTGGCCGTCTGGGCAGTGGGGGTAGCCAGGAGGACCTTTGTGTTAGGAGAACTGTCCCCCCACCGTGGCGTGGTCCTGCAGTTGTGAGCTTAGGTCTAAGGTCAGCAGTGGGTGGCTGTTCCTTTCTGTCTATGCCGTTGCTTATATACACTCGCAATTGAACTAGTTTCTAAATCTTATGATAGTAAGAAGTGAATGTCAGCATTTAAAATAAGGAAGATTCAACGTCTTCTTTCTTTCTCTTTCCACATTTAAAACAATGCCCAGCACATACGCCTGTGCTCAGTAGGAACTGGGTTCATCCCCTGTCTGCCAATTCTCAGTTCCTTTACTGGGTCCTGGTTACAGGCTTTACTATTCAGCCTTGTAAAGTGAGCCTCATTTGAGATTGTAAAATTGTACAAACTCAAGATTTTATTACTTAAAAAAAATAAAAACGATGTATGGGCCACTTGTTTGTCCCATTGTTCACTGTGACTTCGCTTGTACCCCGACTTCTAGTAAGGTATGCTTTTTATGTTTATTACAAAATACGCTGGTTCCACAAATAGCTTTCTGTTTTCTAAAGCTGGGTGGCTGCTAACGAATACGCCTGTTTTCTTTTAAATTGTGAAATTTCCTCCGTCGAGTTGCAGGGTTGGTTTTCATGACGTCATGGGGAACGGCGTCCCGCTGGTTCATGGACGGCGGGGGAGACTGTCAGAGTTTCCTTGGTAAAAGGTTTATGGGTTTAAGAGGTTTATGAATCACCTATAAATATTTGCACTGGGTTTATGAGACCTCGCCTCATAAACATTGTGTGTGTTTATCTGTTGCTCGTTGAGATGTCTTTGGAGAATCAGCTGCTTAGGACACACAGACCCCAGGAAGGGTTGTATGTGACAGATTTTAAGAGGCCGTATTGTGATAACCCTAAATTTTGTTCATGACTTTGTTGAAACAGCACAGAGTCATCAGAGCTGGGCATAAAGGTTTTGATTTTTTTAAATCCCACCCTGGTCTGACGTTTGGGGTACTTTTTAAAGTGTTTTCCCTGGGCCAGCACAGAGTGACAGGGCTGACTGTTCTTCCTGATGCCCGCTGGGGACATCCAGTGTCACCCTGTGACCCCATGGTTAGCTTGACCGAATAAATGAGTGTACTCCCTAGTGTAGAGCCTGTTATGTTGGGAAATGTAGTTTGTAATAAATGAAAGTTTGGTGGAAGCACAATTTTTGGTAAAATGCTAATAGCATAGATTAGAATTGTATGAAGAATAAAGAACTGCGATCAATGGTCTCAAAGTCGAAGTTGAGAAATTTAGGCTCCGGTCACCCCTGATTTGAAGCTATAGCGTTGTCGAATCTTAGTGGGTGGTGCGCTGAGGCCTCCCACCCCAGGTGCTGGTGGCAGCAGGCAGTTTCTGACAGTTCAGCCTCAAATCGAGTGTTTCTGATGTGAAGGAACAACTCGCTCAACAAGACGGCCCGTCCATCTTTCAACGGCGGTTGTTCTCGGAGGCCTCTTGCCTCCTTCGGGCCAGGACTGAGTTTCATGCTGACGTCTTCCCCCCAGGTTCACAGACAGGTTCTGGGGGCGCAGCCCACTCTGTTCTCTCTGTCTTAGCCGCCTCCTGTGTCTTCTCTTTGCCTGGTTTTGGCTGTGGAGTGTTTGAATGCTCACCAACACGGAGAGACAAATGGGTCAGCCTTGAAGTCTCCCCTGGATTCTGCAGGTGGAGAAACGGGGTGCTGGTAGTTTCTGATGCATGGGGTACAGCAGGAGAAGGAGGGGGAAGGTGCTTCGTAAGAGCCCCGGCTTTGAAATCAGACAGCCTGTGTTGGGCTCCCGACTCCGGGCTGGGCAGTGGTGGCTCTGGGTGACTCCCTCACCTCTCTGAGCTCCTGCAATCACTTATGTGAGTGTCCATCCATCAGGGTTCTGGGAAGGATTACGAGGTAGTGCATGGAAAGCGCTGTTTCAGTCCACTTTGTGTTGCCTCGACGGAATAGCAGAGGCTGGGTAAAGAGAAGAGGTTTATTTGGCTCACGATTCTGGTGGCTGGAAAGTCCAGGATGGGGCAGCCACGTCTGGGAGGGCCCCACGCTGCTTCCACTCCTGGTGGAGGCGGAGAGGATGGGGCTTGGGCAGAGAGATCACATGGCGAGAGAGGAAGCAAGAGAGAGAGACTGAGGAAGCAAGAGAGAGAGACGCATGAGGAAGCCAGACTCTTTTAACCAGCTGCTCTCAGGGAACTAGTCCATTTCTTGGAGATCCGGACCCCACCCCTGCTAGAGGGCATGAATCTATTCATGAGGGACCTACCCCCCCCAACCAGACACCTCCCACCAGGCCCTTCGTCCCTGCACTGCCACACTGAGCATCAAATTTCAGCATGAATTTTGGCAGGACAGGCTGCATCCAAACCACAGCAAGCAGGTGGCAGAGAACTGACACCCAAACACAGTGCCGTTCTCGGGACCCTCCAGGGAGGGTGGTGGCTTTCTGGAGCTGGCAGTGCCCCCACGAGCTAGCACAGGGGGTTGGGAGGGGCCTGGTTGAGCTGAGGCCAGACAAGGAGGGTGGAAAGAAATTCTGGACTTTCTCTGCAGCAGTTCGCTATCCTCAGACACCGACACTCTGCTTGGACACCGGCAGATAACTGGTGCTGAGTTGACACCTCTGGTGCAAGAGAAAACAAATTTGGCGGTTGATGCCCTGTGCTGTCTGGGGTGGGGGGGGTGTCGTGGGCAGAGCCAGCAGGTGCCCCCCTGAGGGGTTTTGCAGAAGGTGACACCTTGGGTGTGCTGCTTATCTGTGTCTTCAAAGCTCGATATTAACTCCCTGGCGTCACCTGTCCTTAGCTGGGGGCTGTGGGACCCGATGCCTTTTGTTGGGGGCACATTTCTGCCTGAAGAGCTTCAGCCCTTGGGTGGAACAGAATGTCGGGAGAGCTACAGAGGGAGGGTTTTCTCCTCGGATGGCTTTTTCTTTCTCTCTTGCATGTTCGATTATAAGTCACTTGACTGGGGTAAAATTGAAGGAGGTGATTCTAAGCAACTTTGGCTTAGAAGGCAAAATCCAAGATAACTTTAGCATCTTCTGACTTTACAAAAATTACCCTCTTCTCTCAATTTCTGAGACGATATGGAGTATTAGGAGAGAATTACCCTTCCTACTTACAAGTTAAACTTTTTTAGTAGAAAAAAGGTAGTGAAAGCCTCCAAAATAAGGCTTTCTTCTTAGACCCAGCTCTCCCTAATTCTCCTGGCCCCCTGGACAGGATGGACACCATTTCTGCACTAACTGCTTGCCTGAAAGCAGTATTTACACCTGGCCAGTGAAGTAGGCTCCTGCTCATAGAACATACGTGGGTTGGACCTCAGCATCCATTGAGCCTTGTTGCAAGAGAAGGGAACCCAAATTTTCGAAGCTCTCATTTGCCTGTGTGGACAGCTCCTCCTGCTGTATGTTGGTTCCTTATGACAGCCTTGCAAATACGTTAAAATACTGTGTACACCTTACTATTCCTTTCCATTGGAAACCCCGACATCCCACGTATGCTACCTATGCCTGAAAATGTGTTATTTGGTGCTTTTGAGTTATACAAATTACATCTTACGTACAGCCTGAAAGGTTTTGGGAATTGCTTGTTCCGTGCAAATTTCAAATGGTTAGCGTTTTAGGAGCCCAGGTGTGCATCTGATTGTCTTTCTCTTTGTTCCGTGGGATCGGAGGGGCACACGTTCTGTTGGTGTGTGCTGCTGCGTCTGGCCCTGAGAGCTCCATCTCCGCAGCAGGCGAGAGTCGGGGGGTCCTGGAGTGGGAGGCCTGTCGGGCAGGTGTCTGTTTCTGTCGCTAACTTGCCAGAATCCTTCTGGGCCTCATTTTTTTTTTTTAAATGACATCAGAGTCAGTGCTTCCTAAAGTTCCTTGTGGCATTAACAACCTAGTATATTATTTTATAATCTCCAGCTACAGGATGAAGCCCATGGACAGACAGAGCTGGTTCTCCATACACGTGATGCGTACTTGGTGCTCGATGGTTTCCGGCAGCCTGGGGCGTCCACCGTGGCGCATTTCAAGCTGCCACACGGGCATGCAGCAGACGTGCCTTCAAACAAGCTTCGTGCCCTTCACCCGAGAGCACTTAATGTTACTGTTAATTTTGTCAGGGTCGTCAAAGCAGAATTTCCCCGGTGTTGTCCTTTCTTTAGTCAACGTCTCTAAACTCAGCCACGTGGAGCTCCAAGAGGAATTGGGCAGTGCCCTCCTCACCCATGGAATTAGCTTATCCTCTTGCACACGAGGGTTTTCTGGTCTCAGGTGAAGGCCGGCCCCTTTCCTGCCTTCGCTCCAGCGTTGATATTCTCTTCTTTCATTTTCCAGCAGAGGAAGACTCCAGCTTGGAGGAAATCGGCTTCAACTGGGGAGAGTATTTGGAAGAAACAGGTGCCAGTGCTGCGCCCCACACGTCGTTCAAACACGTATGTGAAGCAGCTCTTCCCTGCGACCTGCGTCTGGGGTGGGAGGGAGGGGATCCTCCAAGGAGAAGCCAGAGAACCGATCGGAAGAAAGGCGGTGGGAAGAGGGAAATTCTGCCCAGATTTCGTGGGATAAAGAGGGACCGTGGAAGTTAGTTTGGTTTTCACAGATAGCTGCAGGGAAAATGAGCCACAGGTAAGATTGATTCGGATAAATAAAAAGCTAATGAACTAGGCAAGTAGGTATCATGTGTAATGTCTTCTTGGTAGGCGTAATGGCTATATACTTTTATTTTGAATTGATATTTTTATTTTGCAAGGACACATAAAAGTTTTATAGCCAATTGTGGGCAGGTGAGTCATAGCAGAGGAAATAACCATTAAATATGCTGAGAGCATTTGGACCCAATCAAAAAAAAGATGCCGTCAATAGTTATCTCTTTGCAAATAAGGTGAAGAGTATGCCCAGCGAGGGCAAGTCCTAGAAAATAAAAAAAAAAAAATTCAGTTTGTATCAGATTTTTGCTTAGGTGTGAGATATTGGTAATATGTCATTAGTAGGGAAAAGACTCAATTTCCAGGACTCAAGTTCGCAGGCATCAGTATTGTTTTAGTGGAAATGGAGATTTGACTCCGAGACACATTTTTGCACTGGGCTACCCAGGGCACAGAGATTTAGCCTGGCTATCATAAGCAAGTTGGGGCAATTTCTTACCCTCTTCTTCCTATTGGCTCCTTGGCTGAATGAAGAAGCCAGGACTTTGATTTCTTATTTGTATTTATTTTTTTCTTTTGAGGCAGGGTCTGGCTATGTTGCCCAGCCTGGCCTTGAACTCCTGAGCTCAAGCAACCCTTCCACCTCTCGCGTGGCTGGGGTTACAGGCATGAGCCACTGCGTCCAGCTTGATTCCTTATCTTAATAAAACATTTTATCCTTTTTGGAGTTGCAGTGTTCTTTTGAAAGGGAATTTAAGATTCCACGTAAATTTGCATGACCTTGTGAAGGCAGATGGCTTTCCCCTTTCTCTTTTTCTATTCATTATGCTGTAATGGCTAGTGTGTTAGGAATGTGGCTGTTTAGTAAAACCAAGAGGTAAATATTAAAACGTAGCAGAACCAGCGCTTTCCTAGCCTACAGCGTGGCTGGGTGGTCCTGCAAAAGCCACTGTAGCATTTACAGCTTAAGATGCTGGGATGATTTGGTTGTTTCCTTGGGCAGTTGAGGACAACTTTTTCCTTCCTTTCTGCACCAGTTTCTCTCTGTATGGGGCCACTCCTGCTTTCTTTGATGCCATCAATTCTGTCTCCCTTTAAGCCACAGTGTAGCATCCTGGAGGGCAGCACTGGAGGTTGTCCCACAGGACACAGAACGTCCCCAGGCCTGTGTACCAGGTTTAAAGGGAAAGCAGCATTGGACCCAGGGAAATGTAACTTATAATTCCAACATCTCCTTTAAGCAATGGCAGCTTATGGACAGCAGTCCATGTCAGCTTTGAATATTATGAAAAACTAGAAAGCTTTTTTGGGGGGTGAGGGCTTTGATAAATAGCAATAGATTATAACCCTTAATTAAAAAAAAATACATTTTCTAGGGTTGTGCTGTTCATGAAGTAGCCACGACCACGTGGATCTATTGAGCACTTGCAAAGTAGGTAGTCCGGATTGACATATGCTCCAAGTGTAGAATATGCACCAGGTTTTGGAGGCTTTGTGGGAAAACAAGAATGTCAGATATTTCATTGATGTTTTTAGTATTTTTTTTTTTTTTTTTTTGAGACAGATTCTTGCTCTGTTGCCCAGGCTAGAGTGCCGTGGCGTCAGCCTAGCTCACAGCAACCTCAAACTCCTGGGCTCAAGCGATCCTCCTGCCTCAGCCTCCCAAGTAGCTGGGACTACAGGCATGCGCCACCCTGCCCGGCTAATTTTTTCTGTATATATTTTTAGCTGTCCATATGATTTCTTTCTATTTTTTAGTAGAGACGGGGTCTCACTCTTGCTCAGGCTGGTCTCGAACTCCTGAGCTCAAATAATCTGCCTGCCTCAGCCTCCCAGAGTGCTAGGATTACAGGTGTGAGCCACCGCGCCCGGCCTGTTTTTAGTATTGATTACATGTTGAGGCGATACTATTTTGAATATATTGGGTTAAATACAATATATTGTTAAAATTAATTTTATCTATTATATCTTGCTTTTTTCCCCTTCTCCCTTAAAGTAGTTACTAGGAAATTCAGCATGAAACTTGTGGCTTGCATTCTATTTCGCTCAGACGAATGTACGTCTGTTCTAGGGCAACAGAAGTATTGGTTTGAGGTGCTGTGTTTGTAGTAGTTCTTGTAACCTCCTGGGTGCATGTGGCTAATA
>CM052453.1:2771232-2797174 GCA_028533085.1 Varecia variegata | reverse complement strand
TCCTTTTGAGATATAAGTCACATACCATAAAATCCATCACGTTAAGGTGTACAGTTCATTGATTTTTAGTATGTTCCCAAGGTCATGCAACTGTTATCACCATCTAATTGCAGAACATTTTTGGATTGCCCCCAAAGTCACTCCCCAATCTCCCCTTCCCCCACAACCACTGGCAATCACTAATCTACTTTCTGCTTCCGTAAATGTTCCTATTCTGGGCATTTGACATGCATGGAATGCTACCATATGGGCCTTCTGTGTTTGGCTTATTATACTGAGCATGATGTCCTCAAGTCTCACCCCTGTGGTGGCATGTGTCAGAATGTCCTTCCTTTTCAAGGCTGAATAATAGTCCGTTGCACGGGTCAATCGCATCTTGTTTCTCCATGCGTCAGCTGGTGGACGTTTAGACGCAGTCATACTTCCAAAGGTGTGGTTCTTTGAACAGTACGTTCTACCCACCTGGACAGTCCAGCCCTTGGTGTGAGCTCAGTCCCCTGGGAACCCAGTGCCAGCATGTACTGCCTGTGCCTGAGGACTTCGCAGTGAAGATTCACTGGGTCCCTATCTGAGTGACGCCCTCAGTGAAGAAGGTTGAAATCCTGCTTAGGTGGTAGTCCGAAGTGGTAAGGAAAAGAGTCGCTGCTGGTACCAGGGCAAGAGCTGCCGGCGCTCTCCTTAACCTGTCTCCCTTGAGTTTGGGTTAGATCTGTGTCTCCCTTGCGTTTGGGTTGGACCTGTGTCTCCCTTGCGTTTGGGTTGGACCTGTGTCTCCCTTGCGTTTGGGTTGGACCTGTGTCTCCCTTGCGTTTGGGTTAGACCTGTGTCTCCCTTGCGTTTGGGTTAGACCTGTGTCTCCCTTGCGTTTGGGTTAGACCTGTGTCTTCCATCTGCAAGTGTGAGCCTCCGTGTCTGACCCCTCTGCTGAAGGGCACTTTCCAGGTGAGCACTGGAGAACGGCTGTTGATGGATCAGGCTCTACTTTTAGTTCTCATTCCAGTTGTGCATAAGCAGATCGGAGGGAAAGGAGGCACCTTTTGGGCTAAACAGTGCCCTGTAATGCTTTTGGGAACACCTGCGTCACTTAGCCCCAGCCCCAGCCCACGTGGATCCGAAGTGACATTTTTAGATCTGCCTTTGAATTAAAACCACCACTGGGGTGAGAAGATGCGATGTCACATTTGATTAGTTAATTTTCCTGTGATTTCTGATTTATCATAAATCAGCCTCAATGGGTGAATTGTACAGATGGAATATTGGGAAAATATCAGTTCTAGTTGGAGCATTGGAGAGCTTCTCCCAGTCCCCCCAGTCTGCACACAGACACCATTCGGACACGCCCCCACACGCTCAGGAGGGGACAGACACATGCATGTCCATTCCAGGGGGCACGGAGGTGGGGAGTCCAGAGGGGAACCCCGGGGGTGGAGCAGGAGAGTCGGGCTGATGTTTTCATTGTCACCTTCACGACTCCCTCTTAAGGTTTGTCACGTGAGTCGATAAATGCCCTTGGAGAGGATGCAGGGTGGTTCCACTTCTTAATAGCTTCTCTAGTGAATAGTTTTAGAGAGAAGTTCCGGGGCGCCGAACCTTAACACTCTGAGAGCTGATGGGTTCACTGGTAAAAATCCATGCCGTTGCTTGAGAGGGAGGGCAGAGTGTAGTAACCAATTCTTCCTTCTCACTTGGAAGGGACACGTGGCAGCCGTCACAGCTTCAGAAACACCGTCCCATTTGTGCCCCACCAACTCTGTGCTATTAGATGAGACACAGCCCCGCACTTACAATGACAAGTTCAGAGTGAAAAATGGGAAAACCCTGGAAAACGGGAAACCATGAATGTAACTGAAAGATTGAACGTCTGTTCCAGCAGTCACAATTTATGCTAATTTGAGGATTTCTTCAGTGATTTTTTGTTTTTTTTTAAAAGAAACTTAAAAAAAATTTAGTAGGTAAATCAATATAACTTGGAAATCTTTAGTGCAGAGAACAAAGTCAGGAAATAGCAGGTTCATGGGGCAAGAGGTTTTATCGATTGCTGTGGGACGGAATAATTATTGCTTTGTAACCAGAGGCAGCAGTTGTTCCAGAGGGAATAGTAGGATCTGTTTTTTTGAGCAAGGATTCTTGTTCATGTTGATTTCTGTCTTAGAGAGCTAATATCATTGTAAATTCTGCAGCTAGGCCTGGTCGATCTTCGTTGCGGTTAAACTTGAAAGGCATCGTGGAATATTAACAGGAGTTAACAGCAATCCACGGTGCATGACGTTTCTGTTTGGGAGACTCCAAGGTGGGAGAGAGATTTCCTTACTGATCCGGCGGGCAGGGAAGGGTCAAGGGAGGGGCCTGAGGTTGGAGCCAGAGATCTGGGTTCTTACCCTGCCGGTGCTGTTAGCACAAGTCCGTGGGAGGGTCCGACCTCAGCGATCCATCTTTGGAAGGAGAGGATTGCAGCGTATAATCACCAAAGAGCTTTCCAGTCTGAAATGCCTTGGTTTGTGCTCCCGGTGAAGGAAGGAAGGAAGAAGGGAAGAAAGGTGTGGGTGCTCGTTGTCCTACTTAACGCTTGCAATTAGCATCGGTAGAAGTCTAGCCCAGGAATCTGTCCTAGCACAGAAGTGAAGTGTCTGAATTACTGTTGGGGACGATGGATTGGGGGCCGCATTCACTAGGTTAGGAAGTGACCGTGAGTGCCAGGGTGGGATTTCCCTCCATAGAGAAGTGTAGACGGCTGCTCCCAGCCGGACCCCAGACAACCAGGAGTGTTTGGTCCTTGACCAAGTCGAGTCTGGGCTGTGGATGGCAGCCGGGGGGTGTTTGGGAATTCTGCCCATTGTTTCCTGGGAGGAGGAGGAGGAGGATGCCTTCCCTTGTCCGACTTAGCTCGTGGAGCTCCAGATCTTTCAGGATGTTTGGGATTGTCCAAAGCGGTCTCCTCTCTTCTGAAGTCACTGCATTAAAGACAAGCGATTTCATTATTTTAGACAATAGCTTTACAACGCACGTAGAACTCTTTACGGTTCTGTATTTTCCTGCCTTGCGATTTACAATTAATTTAAGCTGTGGATTAATGTGGGCCGTCCTTATTCCGTTCAATGTTACAAGGAAGGGAGGAGCTCCGGGAGATGTCATTAGAGCAGTCAGAGAACTCCATCAAACAAGGACGTGTTCAGAGAGACCTGGGTTCAGGGCCAACTGGCCGTTCAGAGAGCGGCGTCCCTGCTCGGGAGCTGATCGGCACTAATCTTTCATATTAAAAGTATTAAGGAACATACTACATTAAAGCACCACTAAGTGCCGCGGAGGATTATGGCTCGTATTAGCGGAGCAAAATGTGAAACGTTTTGGCTTGGTAAATCAATAAGGCCTGATTTATTCATAAGCACATGCAAAGCTCGCAAAGGGCAGCTGCCAAATAATTATTGTTTATGGTGATAATGTACGGAAATCATTTAATCCGGTGACTGTTTCATTGTTATTTATTGAGAAGTAGCGACATTACCTCTTAATGTCTGGGGCCGGGGAGCTCTGGGGTTTGAGCCGGTGCCTGCTGAGTTCCTGCAAGGATGCTCCTGTGTGGTTGCAGGTAAATATGTGTGATGATGCGCATCCAAATAAAACCCCGAGGCTTATAAATGGAGGAGTATTTATGAGCTCTTTCCACGGTTGCAATAAAAGTGTTGGAATTACGGTGCCTTAGGACTCCTGCCGCTAATTTTTATTTTCCCCGTTATTAAAATCTCTGTCATTTGAATTGCAAACTCTGCAGTCTTGCCAGAATGACTCAATTTACCATTCCAAGTTAAATCAAAATTAGTGGAGTTAGTTAATATATAACTTATTTGAATAAAGGAATGTTTATTCATGAAGTGTTAGGAGAAAGTGTGAAGATGGCCTTCTGTTAGGTGGGTAGAGCCTGCCAAGTTTCAAAGCCTGGTTTCTTAGGACTGTTTTGGGGAATTGCTGTTTTTACTGGGGCTGACTGGAGAGGAAAAGATGCTGGCGGGTGGGTGGGCCACAGGACTGCGCAGTGGTCAGACAGGAGGACTTGTTGGGCCATAAACATTGTTTAACTGTGGACCCTGAGAAGTAGAATTTGATTGTGTTTTATGAGACTATCGATGTTTAAAATTTATATTTAATATGTAAATGATATTTTAGTAATACTAGGGAAACTTAAACAATCACATTGTTTTCTTTGGTGGTCTTAAATTGTAACTGGAATTGCATTTGTTTATTAATAAGAAAATTCAGTATGTATGCTAAAAACTCAAAGAACAAGATTAATCCTAACTGGGCGCTTAGAGTTGGAAGCAGAGAGAAACTCACTAAATACTAGATAGCTTGATGTAAAGAGAACAAAATACATTGGAACAAGAAAAGGTAGCATGTATTAATATCTGGCAGGTATGGCAGTAAATAAGCCAAAAGTCATGGTTATGCATTAAAAAAAGTGAGTGAGTATCCTGTTGTCAAAACCATTTTTGGTAATGATACGTGAAAGAAGGAATCTTCAGGTAGGAAACAAAGTCACCCTTTCTCTGTAGGCACTCAGTGGACCTTTCAAACCAATTCACCTGGTTTTGAATTCTGTCTGATCCGGTGGAGAGCCTGTATAGACAGTCACCCTGGTGTAGCCCATGTGGGCGTGGCTCGTAGAAGGGTGAGTGAGTGTGTGTATGTGTGTTTGTATGTTTTGATCTAAATAGGAATTTGAAGTCATTTTAGTATCTACCATTTGCAAGTCATGTCTTTTGAAAATGTGGATTATGGGCACCTTTTGAAAAATGAGAAGGCGGGGACAGTTGGATCTGTGTTCCACGTGGCAGCCTTCACCTGGACCGGACAACTCTTCAGGTGACCATTCCTTTGCCGTCCGGATCTTCTTACCTGTGTGGGCCTGAACCCCCCCCCCCCCCAGCGTCAGGAGGGTTACAGACGTCCTTGTCTCGTCTCGTCCTTGTCCCTTCTCGGAGCGTGTGACCCCAGGGTTCCATCTAACCCTTCTGGGCTTCGGGGCCCCTCTCACCACACCCCAAGTGGGACCAGACCAGTCATCGCCAAGGTTTCCGTCAGCTCAAAAACGCTCTGAATATAAGAATTCAAAGAAGAGCAATGAATGAAGTTTATGAAGGGCTCTGAAATAATAGGCTCTATGAACAGAAGATCAGGAAACTATGTTTTTTTTTTTAGCCCATGAAAGGAAAAACAGAACAAAGACCAAAAAAGTGAAGGCAGCTTCAATGATCTTCATATAAATCAAAAACCTTTATAGAGGTAATGGTGAATAACTCCATTTATGAGTAGAAAATGAGTGGTCCTTTCTCCTAGAAATACCTGTTTGGTGTTTGTGTTTGTTTTTGGACACTTGCTATACACCATGAACTCCCTTTATCGTTGTCTTGCATGGTGAATAAATGAACCACGAATTTTATCACGGTTGTGTGATAACTCTGCAATTACAAACAGTTTCTGCACCCCCAAAATATTTTTATTTTGTGCTTCCTGTGGTACCAGGTAACTGCATTTAATCCTGTCCTCAGGACAGCCTGTAAGGTGGATAATAATATTCTTATTTTGCAGTTGAAGGAAATGTCACTGTTCCCTGGTTGGGCAGCTCTTTGTAGATTTTAAGCTAAGGATGATTCTTCCCAGTTCTGAAATCAATGCTTTGAAAATAGCAGGGGGTCAGTAAATACTTACTGATTAAATTACATCAATAAGATTTTAGACTGGTCAGACTTAAACTATCAGAAAAATATCACTGAGAAAAGTTGCAGAATCAGCTTGTTGTGATTTTGAGAAAGTTACTGTCCGGAATAGTTTCCACTGTGTCTTTTTTGGTGGCCAATAGATGGGAGAACCGCGGTCTGGAACCTCTTTGCCGGATGGTAATCATGAGATTATGTAAAGTTATGTAAATCGTATCAGATGCTATTTGGGTTTTCTGCACTCCGTGAAAACTGTGAGCACAAAGCGGTGACTAGAAGGTTTTCCTTTTTCGTGCTAGTCAGAAATGAATTTATTTCCTCTGCCTCTCAGTCCGCAGCATATGTAATCTAAGTCAAGCATGTGTTTGGTTCCGTGTGGGGGGGGAATTTGAGGGGGAGTCCGCGCTGTGTGTTTCCGAGGCCTCTTGTCTGCATCTTTTCCTCCTCGTTAACTCTTTCATTTCCTTAACTGCCCACGAATGTCCTGAACGGTCCTCGGGTGCAGCCTGCAAGGGAGGCCCCGAGCCGCCTCTGAACAGACGGGTGCCCCCGGCACGGCCTGGCCTCTGGGACGTGTGGCTGCTCCAGCCTGGCCCTGCCTCGCCGACCTCCTCTGTGTGCCCTCTGCAGCTCCCCCGTCCACGTCCACTCTGCTGGGCTGGGAGCTTCTCCCGCTGCCCTTCCTGCTCTGGCTTCCTGAGCAGGCCTGAGTCTCCGGCTGCTGCTTCGTAAGCCTCATGTCATGGCTTGATGTTCCAGGGCCGCACAGGCGTTCCAGGGCCAGGCAGATGCCCCAGGGCCAGGCAGGTGTCCCAGGGCCATGCCGTGTTCCATTGAGATTCATTTCGGGGCCATGCCTCCACTCCAGGGCATGCTGGCATTCCAGGGCCATCCTGATCTTCCAGGATCATTCTTCTACCCTAGGGCTGTGTCCCTGTTCTAGGCCCTGCTGAGTCACATTCCAGGGCCGGGCTTGAGTCCTTCCCTACCTGAGAAGTGACAGGCCCTCCCTGAGTTCAGTGTCTGTGTCCACGGCCCCTGGCTGCTCGTACGAGTGCCCACTGGGATGGCGTACACGGGATTTGCTGATGTGGATGTGGTTCCCGATGCAGGGTTCTGTGACATGCCCTTAAAAAGGCTGTCGCTGATGTGCCTTCATCGTGGGTCACCTTGGGCTTCTTCCAGGGGGTGCATCTTAACTGTGGTACGGCCTGTCCTCAGCTCTGAGAAACAACCAGCATGCGAGGGGTCTTTGATGTGGGCACTATACTGCCACTCGCGTGAGAGGGGCCTCCAGCCCGGGCCCTGCCTTTTCCAGAGCTTGGTGCCTGATCCGCATGGACAGACATGTGTGTTGAAGAACAGCCGCCTCTCCGCTG
This sequence comes from Varecia variegata, assembly GCA_028533085.1. Taxonomy (NCBI): domain Eukaryota; kingdom Metazoa; phylum Chordata; class Mammalia; order Primates; family Lemuridae; genus Varecia; species Varecia variegata. Next base: position 2,790,084 of record CM052453.1, on the reverse strand, counting down.
GGTGCCTGTGCTCAGCGCTGGGCCAGGTGTGTTCAGTTCATACCAAACATCCTCCCTTGGGGCTTAAGGGACATGATTTTTTGTGTCTTCTAAGCCCTTGGACAAAGGCGGCTGTGTCTGAGTGCTGTGAATTTTGTGGGTTGTGGCACTGTCAGAGTGCCAGATAAATTGATGGTCAAATCACTTGTCTCAGAGAGCACAAACAGAATAGATTTTTTATGTAATGAAATATCACTTTGCAGTAGTGCTGAGTGTGTTTTGATTCCAGAGGTGCTTAATAATTAGTACAGAATTTGCAGCTGTTGTATACATTGGCTAGGGAATATTTTACAATATTAAAGAAAATTTAATTTTGCTTTACCAAGTCAAAACAAAAATATTTTACAATTCAAATTCATAGCATTCTCACGCATGTATATATAGCTGTAGACATGACCTGGATGAAGCGCGATGTTGATTTTTCACATTGGCAACGGGATGGACACTGAATGTTAGAATTGTGGATAATTCTATTTTACAAACACATCTAATGAGATTGAATTCTGAAAAACAGATTAAAATGTTTAATTTTACTTACATTTTAGATTAAAATTTTTGATATCCACTAATTATAATTTGTATTTTACCTATTAATGTTAGTAGGTAATTTAGAATATTAGAATAGTAGACTATTTGGAATAGGAGGATGTTTAGAAGGAAAATAGCTTTTTTGGAAACAAAATGACTAAACGTTTTGAACTTTGCATTTTCTCCAATGTACATTTTTAGATAAAACATTAAAATGATGTAGATGAAATAATTATAACGGATTAAATATTTTAATCCATTAGGTGACTGCCGTGACTAGAACATGGAATTTTGTGAGAGTCTTGATTTTTAACTAGGTGGTTAATGATTTTGTTGAAATGAAGGCAAAGTAGATAAAGATATAATCATTTATGAATTATGTAAGTCTTTATTTGATTACTCATCTAAACATTGCTGGCCCATCAACAGAATATGCAGACATATGTCATCATAATTACATTTAGTCATCTTTGGCACTGTGCCAGCTCTCCTCATCTATGAGCTATAGCTTATTATGTACTTTCTGATTGACATTATGAAGATATATTTGCCAGTGCAGGAAGATAGAACATTACTTAAAAGCGTGCTCACTTGATTGCTAACTTTCAAATCTTCAAATGTGTGGTATGTGGGCTGTGTTCGTGCTCTGCACAAGGTACAGGTGGGCCCGTTCTAGGTTTTCAGATGGAGCCCCGTGAACTTGAAGCCTTTCGAAGGGTGACTTGGGCATGGGTGGACTTAGGGAGTCGGTTTCTACATCCTCAAATTCTGTTTCCTCCATGAGATTGATCTGCCTGGGACTATACCAGTGGTGTCCTTTTCTTCCTCCTCTGTCCCTGTGTTTCCTCTCCCACTTTGAGAAGAATGTCACCCTGGTGCCTTGCCTTGAGCTATCAAGACCTCATACCAGCCTTCCTGGCTGTGGCATTAAGATACATCAGTTTACCTTTTTATGTCTCATCATCACAGGTTGTTATGTTATTTTGATCAGGACTAAAGATAATTTTAAAAACTAAGCCAGGCTGGGCACAGTGGCTCATGCCTGTAATCCCAGCACTCTGGGAGTCTGAGGTGGGAGGATTGCTTGAGCCCAGGAATTTGAAACCAGCCTGAGCAGGAGTGAGGCCCCGTCTCTACTAAAATAGAAAAATTAGCCAGGCGTGGTGGCAAGCACCGGTAGTCCCAGCTACTTGGGAGGCTGAGGCAGGAGGATCACTTGAGCCCAGAAATTTGAGGTTGCTGTGAGCTGTGATAATACCACTGCGCTCTAGCCAGGGAGACAAGAGCGAGACTCTACAACAAAAGAAAACAAAACTAAGCCAAAAGAAAATTTTTATTTTATGGTCAAAGAAATTAAAAACAAAATTTAATTATACATGCCTGGTTTTTTTGTTTGTTTGTTTGTTTAATTGCAGAGAAGTAGGGTAGTGTGAGCAGTAATACTGTTGGCCATAGAAAGATAGTACATTAGGACAGGAGTCTGGGGCACGTGGGATGGTTCTATAAGTTCAAGGAAAGAAAGGAACTCTATACAGACTGATTGTTAAAGTAGCACTTAGTCATGTATATTTTGAAATGCAGCATGGAGGGTCTCAGGTCATTCTATTGAGTGTACTTATGGGAGTGGAGTAGCAGTTTTATTCAAAACGTCATGGTTGCAGAACACAGGCAATTTCATCCTTTGTGACTGTTTAAATGAATGAAAAATTTTCAAATGCCAAATTGAAATTGCCTGGCGGGAGACATGAATTTTTCAAAATTCTTGTATAGGAGGCCGGGGTGCATGAACAAGAAGGTCTAAGAACCAGTTTTCACAAGTGGTACTCAACCACGGCCCTTCTCGTTCACCCATTAAGGGTTTTTTTTTTTTTTTTTTTTAATAATTTGCATGTTTAGATATTCTCAGGGCTTTGGAAGGATTTATCGTAATTGAGCTGAGTTTCTATTTCCATTGTTGGATTCCTTTGGAAATATATCTTTAAGTCTTTCTCTGAGTTCTTTGCTAATAGGAAAACAAGAGCTGGTGGAAAGATCTTGAGTTGATGGATAAAAATTCTCTCATGGCGACCAGCTACTGTTTTGGTCCACTGTACTGCCATATTACTGTTGCCATAGAAATGGAGATGTTTTTATATCAGTCTCTGGATATTGAGGTTGTACTGTGTGTCCAGTGGTTTTTTGTTTTGGTGGCAATATACGATATAGTTATGATTAAGCATTTTATGTTGAAGCACATTTGTAACACAGTCAACTTTTGGCCAATGGCATGTACTCAGATGAGGAACCCGTTCTTGGCGGTGGATGTTGTATATGGCGGATCCTAGTGTGCTTACTCGTTTCTTGGTCATTTCTGCTTTGCTCCTGACTGTCTCTGTGTCTTGACAAGAGGCCTTGGAAGCTGATTTGTCACTCTGATCTCTGGAAACGTAGGGATTGTCGCTCCTCTTGTCTGGGTAGGAACTTTTCTGAGACAGCACTTCTTTTCTTTTGAGTTTTTAAGATGGGCTGTAGTTATGCTAAATGGCTTTACAGGGCTGTTCACCTGTCATGCAAATTTACAAGAGCCAGGGGGCTGACCTGACCCTGGAACCCAGAGCGCTGACGCTGTGGGCAACTGCCAGCGGCTACACGGAAAAGTCCCTGCGCACTTCTCTCTGCTGGTGTTGCAATGAAATGTGGGCGTCTCTAGACCCGGGTTCTGTACATTAAGGGTTCTCTTCCGGCCAGTGTGCAGGGTGGGGGAGTATCGGTGTGAGTCATGCTGCCCGAGCTAGTGGCTCAGCTCTGCCTGTCACCCAGTGGAACCTTGGACAAAAGTCACTTCATCTCTTGGCATTACGGTCTCATCCTTAAAATGACACAAACCTGACTTTGCTCTCAAGGTGATGGAAGATGCAGGGGCTGTCTGTAACCTGTCAAGTGCGAAGGGACCCTTCATCAGCACATTTTAACTTTTTAAAAAAATGTAATGTAAGGGGCTCTACTGGTCCTTATAGATAGGCCGTGACAAAGTGGGTATGAGTGAGCAAGTGCCTCCCCCGAGAAAGGGGATCCTAGAAACACAGCTCCAAGGCCCGGGGGCCTCTGCTTAGCTGCATCTCTTGTGCAGGATTCGGACAAACAGTTGCTTCTCTTCCCCTCTGTGGGCTTGGAGAATTTCGGTCACACCACCTTTGAAACAGTTATTTTTGCTTCGTGTTATAATTGTTTATGGATGCGTGATCTTACCCATTTGATTATGAAAGTAAGGCCCTGCGAACGTACTGTCACCAGAGACACATATTTCTGATCTAATGCTACCACTTAATTAAATGTGCAAACTGGGACTGGGTATTTCATTTCTAACTTTTGTGACCTTCCGTGTTCCCTTGTGGAAATGGGATAATGAGAACTGCCCCACGGGATTGTTTTGTGCATTGAATGGGATTCGTATAAACTCCTCAGAGCGGTGCTAAGAACGTAGGCAGTGATCAGAAATGCGGCTTTTTCCAATCCTTCATTCTTCTGGTTCAGGCTGGTATTTTATTTCACCTTTTGATTTCTTGGAGTGCGGTGGATGTTGTATATGGCGGATCCTAGTGTGCCATATTTTCGCATTAGTTGCAAAGTAGGTAAAGAACAAAGCCTCTGTGCAAAAACAACACACACAGAACTCATTAGTACCGGTGTGCGCGTGTTATTTATTGGAGAGCTTTTTCTCATCTCACCGCACTCACCGGCAGCAGTGACTGTGTTTGATTTGGAATACTGGAAGCAGCAGGTTAGAAGCAGGGCAGGACAGCTGTTAGCAACACATCCCGGGATTACAAATAAGTGATAGCGCACAGCCGGATGGCCAGGGAGGAGACAGAGGATCCGGAAGAGAGCTCCAGGAAAGAGCAGTCGGATGGCCTGTACTGCAGGTGCCAGTGGCCCCGCCCTTAGCTCCGGAGGGCGTGCACTTACTGCAGAGGGAAGTGTCAGCTCTTGCACAGTAAAGAAGAATAATTGATTTATGTGACTTAGTCCTCAAAAAAGTTCTAAATTTATTTTATATCTACCAAGTAGGTGGCGACAGCAAAGGCTAACCTCAGGGGCATACAGTGTGGAAGAAAGGAAGATTGTTAAGAGCTGCCCTTCTATGAGTTGATGTATATTATTGTTATTATAGCTACCGCAGAACTCTTCTATGACACCCAGACTTAAAGTATAAAACAGCCTTTATTTTGGCTCCTTAAACATGGGAGGGCCCTAAGCCAACACAGTGAGCCTGGACGAGTTGACCAGGTGCACAGGTAATGAAAGATACTGTATTTCGAGATGCAGTGCGCTGTGTTGGTCAGCTCACAGCCACGTGGGAAGGCGTTTGGCAGGTGAGCAACCAGAGTGGTGCTAAGATGTGGTGGGGGACAGGTGCCCCGAGCTGTCATGGGGATAGATGAGGCAGGCGTGGAAGGGTGGCTGGGTGGGGCTGGTGTTGAGCAAAAGCTCTGTGATAGGTCAGGTTTCTGTTGCGATCAATTTTCTGATTTTCTAAGGTGAAGTGTTCAAGGTCCCATCAAGTGGACGGTGTGTCCAGATGGAGAATCCTAGTCACATGCTCCAGGCCTGGGGATGGGGACCTGCCAGAGTGCACATGATGCCATCAGCAGGAGGATGGATGCCCTTGGAAAAAATCTAGAATCTAGGACAGGGTTGGGAACGAGGCCGGGAGACTCACTAGGAAGGATGAAAGCATGACCCGACCTCGCCACCGTGGGGGGACAAGAGGTGGGAAGAGGGGGCGTGGGGAGGGCCGTGGGTGGTCCTCCTGGGGCCCTGAGCTGATCGCCTGGGTGAAGCCAGCCTGCAGAGGGACGCCCCAGCCCTGCATCTGAGTGGCCTAGTTAACATCGGGAGACACCTGTGAGGTGGTGATGTCACTTTCTGGCCTCTTGGAGATGTGGCTCCCCGGGGCGGGGGATTTACAGATCAGCAGGGAGGTTCATGCTACGGATCTGTGAGACTCCAGAGTCCGAGGGAACATTGAGAGTCAGAGAAGTGGACGGACGGCAGGATCTCAGTGTCCTGGGCTCTTTTGGTCTCACGCTGCTGTCTCCTTTGAGGGTGTCTCATGCTGACCATGGTGATGAGAAGATGCAGTACTTACCGCTTCTAAGCACTCACACAGCCTGAGGTCCAGAGGCTGCAGAAGTGACCGTGTCTACTTCCCTGCCATTCACGAGAACTCAAATGTGCCAGAGAGCTCTCGGTCAGGCCCCGGCAGGCAGCCTTAGTGTCAGGGCTGTTGCCGTTCCCTCAATAAGCATGAATGTTAAGCACTTTTTAAAAACCTGCCTGCTGTCCAGAGATTAGCACACATCTGGTTACATCCAGCAGCTTTGAGGGTAGAATGATGACACAAAAAGACGCCCTACTGTTTGTCTTTTATAATATTTGTAGCATATGCAGCAAGAATGTGCAGTAGCCAACCTGTATTTCTAAAGAGATTTAATCAGAGGAAGTAGTGAAGAATTGAAGAGCGATATGATTTTAAGGTTTTTCACGATTATTTTTCTGATTACTTCTTAGGAACTCACAGAGCTGTTAAGGAGAGTTGATGAAACAATGTAAATTTTAATAAAAAGCCCTTAATGACATATACACAGTGGTTATAAGAGAACCCAACAGCCCATTGTGGATTACAGGAACCAGTTACGGCCATTAAAATGATCTGTAATTAATTTTTTCACACTAGATAGTTATATCAAGGCGTTAGCTTCTGTTCAGCTTATTTCTCAGAAAAGCAAGTGATGCATGTCTTTTGAGACCATCATAAAGCAAAACGACTCCCCCAGTCCACGCTAACTTGCCCCCAAACATAAACAAACGGAAACTCTTTGAAAATCTCCAAAGAAAATAAAATGTATCCAAAACTTCCTGTCTTGTTTCAATGTTTCATTGTCCTGTAGAGATCAAGGGATGGTTTATATGCCTTGTTTAGTGTTATTTGGAGTAATATTTAATCAGATGTGTTTGTGAAATGAAGAAAGCAATCTAATGTGCAATTTGTTCGCCCATCAAAATTAATTTTAGATCCCTCATGAGCATGGATCTTTAGATAACTACTGTTAATGTTTTGTTTTTGTTTTTTGTTTTTTTCAAGTAATATGTATATATTTATGTGGCCTTGGGTGGATTTCTTTGAAGCATTATGAAGGGAGGATGTTAACATAAATAACCAACCAGCAAACAAAAGTCTATTAAAAATGCTATTAACAGAGCGGGGCACTGGTCCTTTAACATTTAAATACAGTATGTTTAGATCGAATTTGATTTTTTTGAGATGCCTGCCTGCCTAGTTTCCCAATTTGACTCATCTTTCTACTAACAAAAGAAACCGTTTGGCATTTAAAGGAGTTTTATCTACTCTACCCACATATGTGAATTCTATGTGTTCAAATATTATGAAGATTTTTGAGTCATTTTTAAAAACAGAGAGTTGGTTATTTCTGAGGTTTTTTTTTTCTTCTAAGTTTAATGATCCCCTTTCTCCTTTCTTCCTGGATCCTTTTTGTATTTTTCTTTCTCAAAATTTCCTTTTCCTGAGGGTTTTTCACTTTCAGCTGATTTGAGGGCTTTGGTTGCATGGTTTTATATATTTGGGTACAAATGCTGTTCCAAAAAGGTCTTGAAATACTGTGGCTCTCATTAATTTAGAAGTTCATTGCTCTTTCCTGCGACTTCCGTATCTGCACGGTACAAGCTGAGTTCTCCTTTGTGTCCCCAGCAAGAGAGAGGAAGAAAGAGTCTGGGGCCAGCAGCTCACCTGCCCTTGGCAGAACTGTCAGCTGGAATTTCAAAACCTGGCGGTACCTGGTTACAAAGGAGACTGGGAATGGACTAGTAGCCCTAGGGCTGCTGTGTAGCTACATCCCTGGGGGGGGGGGGGGGGAAGCTGCTTTTACTAAAACAGGGAAGGGAAGAGAAAGGCTTTTGGGGACATAAGTTAGTCTCTGCCGCAACTCATTTAGCTAATAAAAATTTTTTTAGGATAACGATTTGATTTTCAGAAAATATCTCAAGGAAAACATAAAAATCTTAAACTACAAAACCAAAGGACTTTTTTTCTTCATTTGGGAGTCAAATGCATTGTCTGTCACTGATACAGCACTTGTATTTTTAACTTGTTGTCTTTGCTGTTGATTGAATACAATGTGCACTTTCTCTTGTGTTAACTTTTAGGGCGATGAATGTTCTACATGCACAGTATTTTCGAGAGACAAATGGTTCTAAAAGGCTCGTTTTAAAACTTAGTGTGTCTTGCTCACACCCTGCGTGAAACCTTCTTTTTCCTTCTGTTTTTCCCTGTTCAAGATGAGTACAAGAGATCGCCAAGACACAGCATCATAAAATTTTAGAACACCGGGGACAAAGAGATCCTTCCGGTGTCCGGACAGAAAACAAAAACACAACAGATTATAAACCAGGCTGCTGGTTAAAATGTGTTGACTCAATTACTTTGCTCAAAGGGATCAAAGAAAAATTACATTGTGCGTATTATATGATGTGTTGGGTCAGATGTGAGTTTCAAAATTAGGCTGGTAGTTCCTGCCACGTGGACTTTAGTCTTGAAGTACGTAAGAATGAGGGAATTTGGGGATGTGACGAGAACATAGCTAAGGTGTTCAGTGTCATTATTTTTGCCCTAAGCTTGGTAGGAACTGAGTGCTCAGCTAAGTAAGTCGTGGTGATTGATTCAGTATTTTATTATAGTGTCAGCGACTATTCTTGGCACTTGAAGTACAATGTGGAACCAAAAAACGAAGTCTCCACTCCCGTAGGATTTCCATTCCAGTTAGTGTGTGTGTCCCGGTGAAGAAATTGACGAAGGTGAATGGTGGTTACGGAAGAGACTGAATGAACGGCATGGTGAGATGGTATGTCCCACGTGTCTGAGGACAGGGGAGGACGGACGTCCGTGTTTGTGGCTTTTACTGCTGGGCACACTTGTTGACTGTTCTGCAGTTGTAGACTTGGGCATGGAATGAAAGATGTAAGAACGATTTTTGGAATTACTAGTTTATTAAACTGTAAGAGACGATTGTGTGTTTAGAATGGTCTTGAAGGGGCTCGGTGACTTTAGAAGTCACCTCTCATTCCTCTGACATACATAGCTCCTCCTTTGCTCCCCCCAAAAAGGCTCATACAATTCCTCAGAGGACATTTAATTGTCAGTAGCCTTGCTTTTTAAAAACGTTGCATCCAAGTGGCTTATGTTTTGGATCATTTACTGGTTGTTTTCTGATAGCTCTGGGTAAGACAGACGAAATGCGGGCATTAGTGATGACGTTTTTAAAAATTGGAGAATTAGGTAAATAAACACGTTTTCTGTTGTGATTGAAAGACTCGTTCCAGCGTGATACTTTTGTGGACTTTTCCTTCCCAGTGACTTCTAGAAGGATGTTCCCGAACCCCCCATTCCGCTCCATGCACGAGTCATGTTGGAGCTCTTCATAATGTGCCTGACACATTGGGGGTCCGCCATTACATGTGACAGATGATAGGAGGTGCTTTGTCTACAAGGAGGAACAAACTGACCAGAAGGGGGCTTCCAAGAAAGAACAGATGGTGTGTCAAGGGGTCCCCAAGGACTGACCAATCAGAAAGAGGTAGAAAGGCCACAGAGTGGAGATAATGACCAAGGCCACAAATGAGGGTCACTGGAGCATGCATGCAAGTAAGGTGACAGTGTCCTCAAGTGACCTACCCCATTAACATAGTACAAATCACACCCACCAGCGCCATGACAGTTTACAAATACCATGGTAACCCCAGGAAATTGCCTTACAAGGTTAAAAATGGGGAAGGTTCCCAGTTCCCGGAATTCTCCACCTCTTTCTAAGAAAAACCATGAATATTCCACCCCCCACTTAACACAGAACTAGAGAATCAGCGTAAAAGGAAAAATCTTGTTAAACTCAGGGTCTCCTCCACTTGCGAGGGTTTGACCGGTTCCTTCTCCGGAATGTTCTATGCTTTAGTAAACTTTGGCACTTTGCCTACATCTGCTTGGTCTGCTCATTTGCTCCCTTGACAATTTCTTCCCTCTGGCTTACTCGATTGTTTGAATAGAGTACATGATACATATAATATACAAAATATGTGTCGTCTGTTTTTGTTATCAGTAAGGCTTCTAGGCTGTTAGTTAAGTTTTAGTGGAGCCAAAAGTTACATGTGGATTTTCAACTGCCCTGGGGCCAGCAGCCCAACCCCCACGTCGTTCAAGGGTCACCTGTCATTCCAGTGAAGTTCATGCACGTTCCAGTGTGTTGAAATATTGCAAAAACGATTGTCTTGGCGTAAGCGTCGATTTTGTGAGATGAATTGATTTTCCCACTTGGTGGATTTCTTCACTGGTTAGCCCAGAGTCGGACAAGCCAGTGTATTGTTATTTTTCCCTTTAGCTGTTGTCATTTCTGTACCGGGGGAGACAGCGGGAGAAATTGGGCTGGTTGGGGGAGGGCATCTGTGTGTGGGGCTGGGTCCGCGTGGATATGGAAACATCAAAGTCTTACAGACAGTAGAGTCTGCTTTGGTCTTAAACCTGTGAGATGGGAAAGAGCAAGGATTGGTATTCCAGAAAGCGTTTTAAGATGTAACTTGAATTGAACTGAAAACATGCGTGACGGTGGTCCCAGCTGTTACAGACCGAACCTTGACATCTTTCGGCCCCAGATGTTCCCGGGACAGGTACAGAGGGCCCCAGAGGAGGTTGGACTGTGATGGTCCTGGGGGCTGGACCTTGGAATAGAATAAAAGGATGCCCTGGCAAAGAAACCCTGTTTTCATGCAGCCTATGTGTTGTATCTTTGGACCTAATAATAGTAGTTCTGAACAGATATCCCCACAGTCAGTAGGACATTTGAGTACCGTGTTATTTTGCATCTTTACAAGCTTTCATATCAACCACGGTTTTAATGAAGAAGAGAGAAGCTACCTCATTAAATCAACGTACGTATTCAATCAGTGTGCACAGTAAGTCACGCTGCATCCTACCAGTGAAAAGAAATGGGCTATTTTATCCTTTTCACTGGGTTACGCCTAATTGGAGACAGGAAGTTCTCCAGCAATTTATATTGTAAACAGTTGGATCTAAGGGTGTGTTGTCTGTCTTGGTTCCTTGAATTTTTCTCATTGAATACCCTCTGTGTCCCTTTCCTCTTCACCCACTTTATTCTTAGTGCTCAGTTTTTTTCTCCATTGTTGTGCTAAAACTGCACATTCCTTAGGGGCAGTGGTAGCAATTAGTGCCAAGAGTCACTGGTCTTCCCCTATTGGCCTCATGAGTCTGTTGCATTTGTCATTTGATTGCTTCCTCGGCTCCCCCAACTTTCTTCTTCCAGTCCTCTGCTCACTTACCATCCTGATACCTTTTTCCATCCGATTTCCAGCGATTCCTCACTTTCTTGCCTAGTGCTACCACCATCTTAATTTGCTAGTAGACACAAGATAAAATAAAACAGTCTCCAAAGGCAGCTTTGGAGCGTGGTGGTATGGCTCTGCCGTTAAGATGACATTAAGTGTTGATTTTCTTTCTCTGTGCGGTCTTAGGCCAGCCAGGCTAGAAGTGCTTGTGTTCAGCTATCGGCTTTTATTATTTGTGAAACTCTTGCATGAGCCAAGTATTGTTATTGTATCCAGATAGAATTCCAGCTAATTCTAGTGTAAAGAAATCAGCGAGGAGAAAAGGAAAAACATAATTATGCAGGAAAATAGGCTTTTATGACTCAATTAACATATTTTGCAGTGTTTTACGATTTCAAGGCAATATTTAATTTACAAACGATTTAGGATTTTTAAAACTGTTGGAACTGAGTTAAGAAGGATTGAATTATTAAGTCCTTTAATTTTTATATGTTTCCTGATATTTTATATTAGCAGGTGAGATTTGTTAAAGAAGTATTGGTCCTTTCTTTGCGGTATTTCCTTTTTTTTCCTTTTAGTGGCTGAGAGTCTATTGGAAAGGCCTTTGGTTATACATCATGCCGTAAGGCATCAGAGTCAAAAATGTTTTGAGAAGAGATGTAATAACTAAAACAATCACCTTAGAGGGCTGTAGCTCTAAATCCTTGGCCAGTTGCTTTCAGGTTTAATCTTTTGTTACTTTATGGTACAGAGAACGTAGTATCTTTTGCCTGATAGGCAGCAAGTGTCATTTCTGATTTGAATTTGAGTTTAGCTCATTTATCGGACATCACAAAGCCTGTGCAACAGAGCAGGATGGATTCCTTTTCTAAGTCAATGTGAAATGTTCCGTGCAGTTTATGTATGTGTGTGTGTTTCTGAATATGCTTTTAAGGATGTTATTTTTTTGAGAAAGAGAAGATATTTCATCGTGGTGGTTTGCACATTCTCCATAGCAACCAGGGGTGCACAGATACTCCAGACACACGAGGCTCCTGCATTGAGAGCGACATTAGTTATTATGGAGAAGTTTCTAGAAGTGGAAGGAGGGCTGTAGGTGATACAAACATTTAGTGTCCAAAACATTATACACACATCCTCTTTGGACCCTGTGACCCTAGGGACTTACAAATACCTCCACTTTGGAAACCGCCCTTTAGGTGAGTCTCAGAGTTATCGCTCATTCACCAGGTAGTTACCAAGTGCCTGTGACAGGCCAGGTGTCATGAGTCCTTAAAGCTTTCTTTGAAGCAGCTGTTGGGCTCAAAAGATGATATTTGAATTGTTTTTCCCAAATTTTATTTGTGCCAGTCTTCTGTTTTTGTTTTTTTTTCTCTCAAGTTGATAACATGGTCAGAAAACTAAAGTATTTACCCTAGACTACTGTGCAATTTCTCTTTGGCCCATTCTGCGTTCTTTCATTAGGTTCCAAAGCATCGAAACACGCTGCTGTGCTGTGAATGGTGATGTCGGAGTTCGCTGGGTTTTCTGCCTGTACCTTTGTTCTGGCATTTCTGTGATGGACCTTCACAAAATATCCAGGTTTTAATGAAACAACTCTTTTTTTGTAGAGAAATAAAATCAATGAGCCCAGTAGACTTGTTTTTGGTTCAGCTCGTTTTCATAAAAGCATTTTTATGAGCTGGGCGCGAAGTGATGGTTGTTAAAATTTCTCAGACATATACTATTTTTTAAGGGCAAATAAACATATGTTAGTTCAATTGAGAAAGTGAGCTTACTGAACAATTTCTAAGTTTTTCTGCACCTTTCCTCCCCAGTTAAAGCAAACTATTAAAGAATATGCATGTAAGGAAGAGGTTTTTAATTGTTATTGATACCAACGGCGCTGTTTTATGTTTCTTTTATGTCATGCCTTTGGATCCAACTCTATTGTTGCCTTAGAACATTGTGGAGTGCTTCTCACTCGTTTGGATATGAATTTAGAAGCCCTCTTAGCCTCTCTTGCTCACCCTATTAAAGTTCACCCATTGGAAATGGTTGAAAGAAACAGAATTAACTAGAAAAGTCTCAGCTCTACAAAGCTACAGTGAAGCGTAGCTACACACAAAAACCCAGTGGCCCATCGATAACAAGGGTCTGTACGGGTAGCATCTGCAGGGGACCACCAGTCCGCAGGTAGGATCGGTTGCAGGTGTAGTTCCTGCGGGAGCTGTAACCGTTCTCCTATCTTTTCACTGAGGAAGACACACAAACTCCCACACAAAGTCAATGCCATGCTTCTCTGCGTCTCAGTTACTTCATCTGTGAAATGGGGGATTCTCCTAGCCTATAAGTCTTCAGTGTTGGCCACGGGTAGGGTGTAGGGATAGATGAGTGAACTTTTAAAAAGAGCCCCTTGAGATTCACAAACTACACACTGTGTGTGTGTGTGTGTGTGTGTGTGTGTAGCCGAGGTGTGTGTGTGTGTAGCCACGATGGGGGTGTGTGTGTGTAGCCGCGGTGGTGTGTGTATATGTGTGTGTGTAGCCGCGGTGTGTGTGTGTGTGTGTGTGTGTGTAGCAGTGGTGGGTGTGGGCGCCAAATGCAGTTCTGAAACCTCCCTCCACGTGGGAAACGTGTTCTGGTCTCCCGGCCTCTTCCGGGAAAATACCTGTGTTTCCTTAACTAAAACGACTTTCCTAAAGACCACTGGATTCAGGAGCATAACTGGATTGATTACCTGCGTGTAAAGGTGGTTGTTTGAGATTACTGTACTGATCACAACTTTCACCTGGTTTTCCTGTCCAGATGGGTAGCGAGAATTATTTCCCTATTAACAAGTAACCCATTGGCAGACTCGTGGGTAGACGGTGTGCTGGGAATTAATTGTGTCTGCCGCTGAGTGGTGGAAGGCAGAGAGAGGGTCTCGCCCATGGGAGATTTATTAGCTGTGGCTCACACTGTAATCGCTATTTCTGCACAATAACAGGGCTTATCAGGAAGACTCGATAGGCTGGAGGACATAGGTCAGAATACAAGTACCAAAGAAGTCACAGAGCAATATTAACTGAGAGTGATTTTAAGAAAAAAGAAAAAAAATACCTACCTTTGTGCTGGGCCAGGCGTGTTGAGGGAGGGACTGATGTTTGCTCTGTCCAAGGCCCGCTGGCTCGGGCTGGATGGTAGCTGGGCTTGAGGACACCTGGGGCAGCTGGGGCATCTGTCCTCCCGGGGAGGACATCAGTGCAAAGAGTCAGACAGGGCAGAAGGCACCAGACGGCAGAGATGAGAGACGCTGTCTTTGTTCCTCTGTTTCCTGACAGCAAAAAAACTTTTGATCAGAGATTGGTTTTATGGAAGCAGCAAAAATTGAACAAGCACATCTGACTTGGGAAGGGGCGTGTTGTCTGGGAAATGAGAGAAAGAAGGAGGGTGTCGGGGGAGAGATGGACAGAGAGAGGGAGGAAGAGACAGAGAGAGACAGACAGAGGGACAGAGACAGAGGGAGGGCGTTAGAACTGCTTTAGCTAAGGCGGCTCGGTGGAGTTTTTCTTGCTTGTAGTCACATAGGTTATCAGTTAACGTGTCGTCCTTCCAGAGTGATGCAAGCACACCCTCCTGGGTCATCTGCGTGGAGGATGCACGGCTGAACATGTGAAAGGGTGGGTGGTGTGTGGCCCCAAAGCCCCCCGGGTGCCCGGTGACTTAGCCGACCTGCTTCCTCCATCTGGGCTAAAGCGGTTAGTTAATGTTTGGTCCTCAGAGGCCAGGCCATGTGATTCCAGTTAATTACGGGGCTGAGCCGAAGTGCGGTTGGACCTTACGAGGTGATGGTAACGGGAGTCTCCAGATAGCACCCTTGGACCTAGCTGGACTAGTGATCTTTAAAAATAATGAGAAATGTTAAAAAGTTAGCTGAAGGTATTGATTTATCTTTGGGGTTGTTCGAAAGCAGAATCTTGAGAAATAGGCTGCCGTGTGGTTGGAAGTGGATAATAAAGCGAGCTCCCTTGCTTCGTTCAAAGTCCTGCACGAGCCGTTCTCCAGGCAGAATGAGAAGGGACTTTTACAGCCCAGGGGGCTCTCCCCTGGTGGCAGGTTGCCGTCCAGGTTCCATCAGTTCCCGGAAACCGTGAGGTTTCTCCAGGGGCTTCTCAGACCCTTAGCAGGCGGCAGCTAGGGTGGTGGTAAACGTGGCTCCAGAATTCTTTGACATTTCTTACATTTCGGGGTGGAGCCTGGATCTTCTCTCCTTGAGTCCGGGTGGGTCTGTGATTGCTGGTCCCCTAGGGCACAGCCACAGTGACCCCGTGTGACTTCCGAGGCCCGGATGGAAGAGGATGCAGCTTCCATGGCATTTGCTGGAACACCTCCAGTTGGCACGGGTGTCATCTCAGAACAAGTGTGGCTTCCCGCCGTGAGGACGTCAGGTCACATGGGGAGGCCACGCCTAGGTACCGTTGTCAGCCGTCTTTGTGTCTGTCCACTGTCACTCTGTCAGTCTGTGGACTGTTGCTGTGATCGCACTTCTATTCGAAGTAGTTTTCTGTCTTTATTAGCCCCATTGTATCTGTTCCTACAAAATGAAAAGAGCCGCATGATCATATCATAGTAGTGAGGGTTCAGTGTCTGTTGGCCTCATGTGAATTCAGGAGCAGGCGGGGAGTTTGGGGGAGAAATGAAAGATGGGACAAGCTCTCAAGTTTTCCAAGCCTCGTGGGCTGTTTGGATCTCACGTGGCAAATGTGTGTTATGGTAGAGATTGTCCAGGGAGGGGACTGCCTGTGGTTACAGACTTAGATACGGGTTGCTCCATGGAAAGATTATAAATCAACAAAAAGAAGTAATGCCTGCATTTAAATCACTGGAGAAGGCGGCCTTATGCTCCTCTGTAGCAGAATTGAGAGACTGCAAGTTTAAACTTTTCTTAGTCACCTTATTCTTATAACAGATTTTTTTTTTAAGGTACAAATATCTTAGTACGTAGAGAAGCTTTTTTGTTTTAAGCATAAAAGAAAGGATGGCCTTAGAGAATGAGTTCCATCTGGGACCATGACGATCTCAGCACTTACTTTATCAAAGAGGAAATTGTTTATTCAGAGCCCTGCAAATTGAAAGTGAATGTAAACCTCATACATTATATAAAATTTAACTCAGCCTCGATCTAGATGTAAGACATAAAACTGTCAAACTTGTAGAAGAGGAGATGAGAGAAAAGCTTTGTGACTTGGGGTTAGACGAAGAGTTCACAGACATGAGAAAAACAAATTGATAAAAGTGGATTTCATCAAAATTAAAAACTTGTGCTGTGTGAGAGACACTGAATGAAAAGACGAGATACAGATTGAGAGAAAATATTTGCACGTCACGAACCTGACAAAAGACTTGTAGCCAGAATAAAAAGAACTCTCAAAACTCCAATAACCCAATTAGGAAATGGGCAAAAGACTTCAAGACACTTCACCAAAAAGGACATGCAGTTGGCAAATAAGCACGTGCAAAGATGTTCAGTATCATTAGCCATTAGAGCGATGCAAATTAGGGCCACAAAGAATGTTATTACACACCTTTTTTAATCAGCAAATAAACAGTTGCTGACAATACCAAGTGTTGACGAAGGATGTGGAGGAACTGGAACTCTTCCTATGTTCCTGGTGGTGACACAACATGGGAAAGCTGTCCTGGAAAACAGTTTGGCAATTTCTTGTAAGTTTACACATACACTTGCTGTATAACCCAGCAGTCATACTCCTGCATAGTTACCGTAGAGAAATGGCAACTTATGCTCATGTAAAACCTGGGACAGATTGTCCCAAACTGGAAACCACCAGACGTCTTTCAGCAGGTGAGTGGATAAACAAACTGTGGTGCATCCGTGTGATGAAATACTGCTCAACAAACAAACAAACACACACCCTGCCAGAATGAGCTGTTGACACTTGCAACCCCTTGGGAAAGGTTATATATTGTTAGATTCCATTTGTATGACATTCTTTCAAAGGGAAAACTATAGACCGTGGTTGCCAGGGGTTTGGGGTAGAAGGAGCACGTATTATAACAAACATGAAGGGAGCTTTTCTGGGAGGTAACAGGAATCTATACATGTGTTAAAACTCATAGAACTATATACCCCTAAAAGGTCAAGAACTATATACCCCTAAAAGGTCAATTGTATTGTATAAGAGGGGAAAAAAAAGAAAATTAAAGAAAACCATCCTAGTAATTCCTTTTGTTGATGCAAGAGAGGTGTGGGGAGAACATTTTCTTGCAAGGAAAGCCTGGCTCCCCGCTGGCTGCTACGGCTCTTACCAAGCGAGTGAGGGACAGGAAGTACTGGCCAGTGAAGTCCCTGCAGAGTCCCTGGTGCGGAGGATGGCAGGGAGGTCGTGCCTCCTTTCATGGTAGTTGGCTGGGGCTTGGCGACATCCTCAAGCTTGTCTTTTATTTACAGTGACCTTCCAAAAATCTTACCCAGAGAACTGTGTGGAGAAACTACAGTGCAACCTCCTTCCCCCAGGGGAACCAAGAAAGGGAATTTGGTTCGGTTTCAAGGGCACATTTGGATCAGAAAGAAGAGAGGTTGCTTTTGGGACTAGGAGACAAAGGCTTGACTTAACCTGATTCTAAAGAACTGGACATTTGAAATTTTCATTTTCCAGTGAACTTTGTAGAGATTTACGTGAATCCAAACGGAGGTGAATCAGACTCGTACAATGAAATTACCATGTGCTGCTTAGAAAATTAAAGGGTAAATGCCCTAGTCTGTGCAATGTGAAGGATTTATCTCAAGACAATGCAAATGGCTGTTATTAGCATTCTTACTGCTAATAATATTTACACGGGCTGCCAGAAATGTTGTGAGTCTTCAGAGCTGTAGCTGCCTAAGCTGATTTCAGAGATGAACGCAGAGTGGAAGCTATTAAAGGAGGTAGACCCGTGATCCCCAGGGGTCTGGAGTTGAGGCTCAGGAGTTTGGGAACTTGTGGGGAGTTGCTGATGGGTGGGTGCTGCTGGCATTTCCTGGGCAGGAGCTAAGGATGCTACATTTCCTGCAGTGCTCAAAGCAGGTCCCGTACCGTGAAAAATTGTTCCTTGTGATCTTGGAATGTCCTGCTAGGCACACAGTTGAAAATCCTGTGTGCAGTTAACGGAGCCTGGTACCTAATTCCAACTCTGAGTCATATTTGTGTGGTTTGTGCAGTTCTAAAACAGTCTGCATGTTTCAGGAATACAGTAAATCAAAGGAAGATTGCTCTTGTTTTGTTTGTTTGTTTGTTTGGATCCTTAACAGGTGTTGTTTGCTCTTAGAAAATCATCTTTTCACTGACCGCTGTCCCCGGTTGTACTTGATTACATGTTGCACACACACATCAATGTATGTTTGTTGTGGTTGTATACAGGACAACGCTACATGTGCTGTCTTTGTCTATTGTTGGAAATAACCACATGGAAAAGAGTGTCCATGATATTCAGCTTAATACTTTTATTTACTTTTTTCTTAGCACTTTTATTGAGATACAATTTACATACGGTACAGTTCACCCAGGTAAAGTGTGCAATTTGTTGGTTTTAGCATATTCACAGAGTTGTGTGGTCATCACCAAAAACTAAGTTGAAAGCATTTTCATCTGGAAAAGGAAACCCTTACCCAATAGCAGGAACTTCCATCCCATCCCCACCCCAATACTATTAAATCCCAGCTTATTTATTGTAAGTAGATAAAAGCTTTGACCACTGTAGTCTACCTTCTGGTAGAGCTGTACCTGGGCCTTTATGTGCCAAAACACACTTTATTTTATCATAGATTACTTCACCTTTTTTTTTTTCTTATCTCAAAGTTTGGGCATTTTATTGTTTTTAAAAAATTGTATATGAAGGCAGGTTTTGTTTAAAGAAACTTTATTTTTGGACGTATCGTAC
>CM052453.1:2674640-2770732 GCA_028533085.1 Varecia variegata | reverse complement strand
GGAGGTTAGACTCTTGAATCTTCACTTTCTTCATCTGAAAAATGGGGACAATATTCCTAAACCTCCCCAAGTGGTGGCAAGAATGCAAATCAGTTCTGTATATTCTAGTGGATCTGGCTGTCAGCAGGTGTGACATGTACTTTTCTCTGCCATTGTTCATCTTACTTCCCATGGTGAAATGGACCCCTTGTTAAGAAAATACTGGAGTGATTCTCTAGGGAAACAAAAAGAAAATCGAAGGAAAGAAGATTTCCAAGTCTCAGCTCGTTTCTCCCTCGCCCTGAGAAGCAGCCTCTGTGCCCTGTTCTCTCTTGATTTATTGTCTGAGTTGGAGAGTGCGGCCGAGACCCTGCGGCCCTCCAGTCTGTTTCATTTACACCACGGGGCAGGATATTAGAGAACACTCCATAACATGATTTGAAGTCCTTTGAGGAAGAACTAGATAAAAGGGAGTCATTAATTAATTTTTAAGAGTCAGCAGCTGCACACTCAGGCATCCAGTTTGATAGGGAAGGAAAACAAGTTCGGTGAATTTACATCGCTGTGCATGTGTGACGACGTATTAAAGTAATGAGGGCCATTCATCTTGCCAACTTGGGCTTGTCAGGCTTTGATTTCTCTCCCTCTCTCTCTCTCTCTCACCTAGTTTAATTCCTATAGTTTATATACTACAAAAAGATAAAACAGCAACAACAAAGAAAGCAAAACTTCATGCGGTACCATAACCAGGTATCGGTGACGTAGGAGATTTCTTAAGGTAATTCAGAGACGGGTGTATGTTCGTGGAGAATGTTTGTTTCTCCCAAGGTCTAGGTCAAATGAAGAGCAGACCTGGGTCCCTTCCGGCTTGCGGTGGGCTGGTTGGCCCTTGAGTTCACTCAGGGACCTTGTGTTTGTGGCATTGTGACAGTGTTCGGTCTAAAACTTCAGATTCGAGCACAAGTAACACTTCTGCAGACACCCGGGAAATAATTGCTGCTGGAATTTGAAGAAAGGCAGCCTGCACGGTTCCTAGCTCTGTGTTCTTACCCTAGGACTGCTGTCAGTTTGATGAGTTTGGTTTGGTAACGTCTATGCAAGCACACTTCTATTTTTTGTTTGCATATTTATTGCTTTGCCTTGACATTCTGAGGGACGTAGTTTAAAGATGTCCTCCTGTGCACCCACGTACGCTCAGCCTCCACGGCTCTGACTTCGTCTTCTGCAATCCGTCTTCATGGCTCTGCCTCGTCTGGTTTGGCCTCCTTCCCGTTCCTCAGACACGCCAAGTTCATTTATACCCCGGGGCCTTTGCACGGGCTGTACCTTCTGTCTGGAACACCCATCCCTGGATAATTGCACAGCGGACTCTCACTTCAAATCTCTGCCTGAGTCGCACTTAAGTCTCACTGCCGTTAAGTCTCTGTCACTTTTTCCTTGAAGAATTGAGGACTTGTGTACAAGTACAGTCCGCCCCACCACGGCAGGTTTATCTCTCTTTTTATCACTTATCATTGTCTGACATACAACATATTTGCCATTGACCCTTCCTCTCCCCGGGCCCAGAGACACTAAACGTCACGGTGTCCTCTCTGCAGCCCCTCAGCACCCAGGCCGTGCATTTACCGAAGGAAAGATAGATATTCTTGGGTCGATGTCATGCTGTGGCCCAAGACGTATTTAACAGGGTCACCGTGTCAGTTCCAGCTAATGAAAGATAAATGTTATTTAGCTCGTTCAAGTTGTAAAGTTCACAACTGGACCCGGGTGCCTGCCGAACTCCGAGCACTTGGGCATTGGCTGTGCTGCTGCGGATTCAGGCCGTGCATTTCTAAGTGGGGACAATATTGCCCCCAGACAGGTGAAAAGAGTCATCCTTTTTAAATGTGCGAAGCACAGATACCCAGTACAGTAGGGAGATGTGTGGTATGTGTGGTTTTAAAATTTCAGGAGGAAATGATTAGAAAACTGTCTACAAGGGCTTCATCCGAGGGTGGTAATGGAAGGAGAAAGAGGTTGAGCAACCCTGGTCTCTGGGCGGAGGATGTCGGTGGAAACAGGCAGGACGATTCTGGCACAGGGCCTCCCTCAATCCCCAAGAATTTGCCAGTTTTTCTTTCTGGTCCTATTCAGAATTTGCTAGTCCGACCTGCACGTGTGACAGCTCCAGTGCACACTTTTGTGTTGAAAGTAATTTCTCTCCACTCAACGTTCATTATAATTCTCAGAAAAAAAAAAACCCTTTTCTTAAGACGGTGCATGTCGTCATGGTATCGTGCTCCTGTTTGGGGATGATCTTCCAGTTGTGACTGGGAGAATATCGCCTTGTCCTCAGGAATTTGTAGCAAAATCAAATTTCTTTCATCCAGAGATGACAGTTTCACCCCTCACTGGGGGGCTTCAAGCATTTCCTTGTTTGTTGAATAGAATTCGGGACCTTACTGTGACGTTGCTGATCTGTGCATTTTTGCTTTCGTTTCTCACGATGGGGTCTCGTGACTGCACCAGTAAACCCGTGTCTGTCTGCACAGTCCACTCACTGCGGTGTTGGTGGCTCTGAGCTCTGACCGCTCGCGTCCCCTGGCCGAGCCCGGCGCTGCCCCCGTGGGAGTGAGGTGCTGGCATTTGTGTTCCCAGATGGCTGGGGAGTGCGCGGTGCTTCCTCTGCCCCCGACGGTGGGGGACGGTGAACAGGCGTCCAGTGTCTGATACTCCTCCCCGTTCAGATCCACTTCTGCTTTGGTTGTGAGATGGTTAACGGTTTCCGAGGAGCAGCATCTGTATGCAGGGGGCTGGCGGCCCGGCGCTGAGTGGCTGCACGTCAGAGATGCAGAGAGAGGAAGACTTAAGTGCTGTCTATTCTTAGCTGCAGTTTTCAAGGCGGGGGTGGGACAGCTTTAGACTCCTTCGTGAGACTCATTCCCTTCCAAACAGCCAGTCCTCAAAGGTCCCCAACACAACAAGCACACCTTCCCCCACGCAAAAATAAACAGGGCGCGCCCTAACAATTAGAATGTGGCTATTTAATTATACGAGAATGGACGAGGTGAGGGGAGCGGAAGGGAGGGCGTAACACCTGCCTTTTTCTTTGCAAAGGAAAAGAGAAAGTCCTCTGTGACCTCACAGGCTAGACCTTGGACTCAACCATCTTACAAGCTTAGGAACCTAGATTGACCTTGTTTCTCTCCCTTGCTGCCGTGCAGTGTGGACGTGTGGCATAATTTATGTAGTCAACATGGAATATTTGCTCCTTCTAGGTTTTTATCACACACAGCACTGCAGTTGTATTAGAGTCTCCGTATTTCATTATGAAATGCATTTTCTGCAGGTTCTCCTGGCCTTGGCACCTTTGCACGAAGTGGTGAGAGGTTGCTCTGAGGATGATCCTTCCAGGGACAATGGCTTCAGGTCACATTTGGGAACAGAACTCAGTGTCGTATTTAGTTCGGTTCTCCAAAGGTGGGTGGAGGGCTTTGCACCCTCTCACTTCAGCTGTGTGACGTAGCCAACACGGGAACATCACCCAGGTCCCAGTACGTCTGGCCAGTGTTCTCTCCTGTTTTTTTCCTTCTGGAATTAGGCTATAGAGTCTGTTTATCTGGTAAGTAATTAAAATCTCAGCTTTCGGGCTTCATAATTAACCATAGGGGAAAAACTACCTCCAGCATAACTTTCTATCCTGGGAGATTCAGTAAGTACCATTTCCATCCACTGATACCCCTTATGAAGATTGATAATGTGGAGAACAGAAGTCGCAAAGCCGAATTTGCTAATTCAAGATGGGTATTTATTTATGTACGTATGTACAGATGAAGCCCCGGAGTTGGCTGAACACGAGGCTGTTTCTGGACTGTTGTCCAGGATGTGGGATCCGGGGCAATATTTCTGGGTTCTCACAATCTTCTTTCCTCTATTAATTGATTTCACTCTGGCTTCGGCGCTCCTCTTCCTCCTCCTCTGTGCTGCGGCATTGCCTACTGATGTCCTGTGCAGACGTGGGGAGTGGTCTGCTGGGTTCCTCACGTGCTCCTGCAGTCCTCAGTGCTGGGTGACTGCCGTGGGAGGTGGCCATGGAGCCCCGTTTATGTCCTACCCTCAGCGACCTGAAGGAAGTAGGGGAGTTCGCCTATGGCTTTTGCTTAAGGATAATCTGGTTTTTGGAAATGGTTAAAAAAAAAAAAAAAAAAAAAAACATTTTGGGCCAGGGGAATGAAAAATCTTTTTTTTCATTTTCATCCAGGGGAATGAAAAGATTTTAGTTAGCAATTTTCTACAGTGAGAAGAAATAATTCAAATGAGACATAGTTGATCTTTTCCGGAGTCATATTAATACTAGCCTTTCTTCAACTGTCTGCTAACTCCAGCACTTAAATAAATCCTTTTTTTTTGAAGGTGGCATTTAAAAAGTGCTGTGACAAGTGTAGTTACAGCAGATAAATTTAGCTCATGTGTTTTATCTACATAATCTGATTGTAATTTATATATATTCAGCCTAGATAAAGCAGAGCTGTTTCTTATTACCGAATTTTTCTTTTGTCAACATGATGTGAGTGGGATATTGACTCTAACTGAAGGGTAGTGATTCATCATAGCAGCTTGCAGGGAGACCATTTACTGTTCTCTGTAGCTGAGTGGCTGCTGGCAGAGTCATGAGTCAGTCAAGATAAACCCAAGTGGGGTAGTCACTCTTGGGTGATGACAGAGGATGTGATAGATTTATTAGCCAAATTCTCTTTCAAAAATTACTTCCCATTCTTAGCAGGTGAATTTGCAAATAGAAAAATAACGAGTTGCCATCAGTGGCAGAATCTGTTAGTTTGCAAAGTGGAGGTGATACCAGGGAATGTCACAGTCAAAGATAAACTACCAAGAGATAGTCGCTGGAAATGTTAAGCTGTAGATTCATCTTAAGTTCAAAGAGGCCAATTATGTTCTCAGTTATTCAGGTGTTTGATAGACTGGGAAGAAGAGATTTGTCTTGTGTACAATTACATAGATTATATAATGTGACTTTTTTTTTTATTTAGAATTAAATACTGGGTTTTGTTTTTTTTTTTCCCCCCTGGGGGAAACTTTGTAAGCCAGGCTGACATCCTTTGCACACGAAGCCTTTTCCTCTAGTGTAGCTTTTTCCTCTCCAGAGCTAGTATGTAGTCAGGAAATGCACAGCAACTTACCCTTAGTTAAAGAAAATTCTAAAGCAAAGAGAAAAAAATATAGACAGACCTTGCCAAAGGTAAATGTCCATGATTCCTGAGTTATCTTCTTTTTTCATCAATTTTATCACAATTTTTCTTTGTTACAGTCTCCTGCAACAAAGGAATATCTGGCCCTGGGTGTCAATAGTGCTGAGTCCGAGAAACCCTGGTCTAAACTGTAGCCATCTCTGGCTTACTAAGGGCATATTTAGGTCTTTCAGTCTTTACTGATTTTCCTGGCTGAGTTGTCTTTGGTTTTTCATCATTAGAGACATCCTCCCAGCCTTTGTTGAAATAATTATTATGGGTGTAAGAGGCTGTAGGACATTTAATGAATTGTTATTTTAACACTAGAATAAGATGAAGATATATATTCCTTTATAAAAGTGTAGCAGGGTAAGTAACGAGAGTAAGTCTATAGAGTGTCTCGCTAGCTGCTGAAACAAGTCAAGCTGAAGACTCAGGGGCTTGATGCTGTTACGTTAATTTTATGGCTCACGTCACAGTCCAGTGTGACCTGGCAGACAGCCATTGCTGTACAGTCCCATTCATGGGCCACACATCTTCCATCCTGGCACTGTGCCATCTGCTTAAGAGTTCTCTTCTCTATTCAGCTGGGAAGGAGAGAGCTTGGAGAAAGCGCAGCTTCACTTTTCATGGGCAAGAACCAGTCCTGTGGCCCCAGCCAGCTGCAGGAGACCCGGGCAGGGTACACCCAGCTGACGAGATCGTGGAGCCACAGAACTGGGCCAGCCAGACGCAGAATACGTAATAGGTATTGGTCGGCCAACAGATATTTATGAAGCTCCTTCAAAAGGGCAGTGAAGACCAGTGTCCAGCAGTCAAGCAGGAGGAGGTCACTCTCACTTCAGGGAACAAGGTCAGCTTTTTGTTCTGTTCAGGTTTCAGCTGATCAGACGAGGCCCACCCACCAGAGGGTGGGCGATCTGCTTTGCTCGTTCTGTGAATGCAGACGTTAACCTCACTCGGGACACAATCACAGACACACCAGAGTAACGTCTGACCAAATATCTGGACGCTCTGTGGCCCGGTCAAGTTGACACCTGAAATTAACCATCACAACCGTTCAGCTTGGAGACCATTTCGCGTGTCCTCTGGCCACTTGGATATTCATTTCTGGGAAGCGCTTAAGTGTCTTTGTCCTTTTTCTATTTTTTTGCCCTTTTTCCTGCCGACTTATTGTTCTTTATTGATCCTGTATTTGTTATGCATTGCAAATAGTTGGTTATTTTATGCTGCAGGCGTCTGTAACGCGAACGAGTTCACATGCAGCTGCTGAGTGGGGCATCGATGACTGCATAATGTATTAGTAAAAGTTGTTTTGGCTCCTATGCAGTTTCTCTAGCATGTTACTGTTTTGTACCAGATAGTAGCAGCTGATCACAAACTACCTTAGCACAGCCGAAGCGAGTGAGCTGCAGGGGTGCAGCTAAGGTCTGTGGCATTGCTCATTCACCTCACACTGTCCCTGTTGGTGGTCTTGGGCCATGTGCTTTGTCCCTTTCATCCTTGGACTTTTGTCCTTGTCCCCGTTGATATAGCAGTCTCAGCCCTTCTTCATATTCCTCTCCATCAAGTTACCCTCACCTTTTACTTTTTTTTAAGGAAAAGTTGTGTATTTATTGTAGTATTTATTAGATATGTAACATGTCTTTTAATATGTGCTAATATTATGGTTAGGATGTTTATTATTATTGTCAGTTACCTGGCTTTGAAAATTCTTCCCTAAACCTTAGTTTTCATAAGCTCTGTTGGTTTCAGTACAAGATTTTGCAAAATGAGAAGCTTTTCAGGAACACATATAACAGCAGAAATTCCTGCTGCTTCCTATACTCTGTGGCTTGTAGTTTTGCTTTATTTTGAATGGCCTTTTTGGTGAATGAAAATTCTTAATTTTACTAAGCTGATCTTAATTGATCTCTTATGCTTTCTGTGGCTCTAGTAAGCAATCTTTTCCTCCTCCACATGGATGGCATAAATGTATTCTCCATTATTGTCAGTGTTGTAGTTTTGCCTTTCATGTGTAAGTCCTTAGTTCAACTGGAATTGATGTGTGTGCAGAGCATGTGGTGGAAGACTAATTTCTTTTTTCTCCATATGGATGAGCAGTTGTCCCAGCACCATTTATTGAAAAGTCTGTTCTCTCCCCACTAATTTGTGCTGTTAGCTGTAACCATTAATCAAGTTTCTGTATTTGTTTGACTTCTTGGTTCCATTTCATTGGTTCGTTTATTCCCTTTACCATGACCACACCTTTAACGTTATTACAGTATGCCTACTTTTGTTATCTGTATGGCAGAGTTCCTTATTTGTTGGTGTTCTTTAAGAATGTTTTGGCTGTTCTTTGCACACTGTATTCATAAATTTTAGAATCAACTTACCTCATTTTATAAAACATATGTGTTGGGATTTGGATTGGAATGGCATTGACTAGATAATTTTTAAGGAAAAGTTACATCTTTATAATGTAATCCATGAACATAGTATACAGTCCTTTTATTTACATCTTCTTTAATATCTTTCTATAAAATATAGTTTTCTTTGTAAGGATTTTTTACCTTTTGTAAGATTTATTCTTACAGATTTTATGTTTTGAAGCTAATATAAATGGTATCTTTCAAAATTTACACTTTTAAAGTATTGTTTGCATGAATATTTTTATATAAATTGTGACACTTCAAGGAAATTTTTTCTTAAGATATGCCGTATTCACTTACCCATTGTGATTAGGGATGCTTTAGCATGAGGAGGGAGGATTGATAATTTTAGTTATTGTCTCCCCATGCCCAGTAAAAACTACATATGCACTTTTAATTTCAACCAGTGTATACACGTATTGATAATCTAGCAGTTGCTAGCATTACACAACATGTGCTGGAGCAGTGACAATGTTTTTTCTTTTCTTAGTCATTTGTCATTATTTTCTCTTTCTCTCTTTTTTCCCCTTTTTGTTCGTTTCACCTTCTGTATCTTTTTTCCCTCTTATTGCTATTTGCAGCATGTATTAATAGATTATTATTATTTTAAAGCATTCCTTGATTTGATGAATCATAAACATTATCTGACCCTTCATTTCCTACCTTTCTAATGCTTACTTCTGGGAACTCCATAGCAGAGGTTAGCAAACTTTTTCTGTAAAAGGCTGCAGAGTAAATATTTTAGGCTCTGTGGGCCATCTGGTCTTTGTTGCATCTCCACAGTTCACTGTTGTAGCAGGAGAGCAGCCATAAGCAACACATACATGAATAAGTATGGCTGCGTTCCAATCAACTTTATTTATGGACAGTAAAATTTGAATTTCATGTAATTTTCATATGTCATGAAATATTGATTTTTTTCCCCAGCCATTTAAAAATGTAAAAAACATTCTTGGCTTCTGGGCCATACAAACACAGGCGAGTGGGAAGGATTTGGCCCGCCACCATACATAGTTTGCCCAAGCCTGCTCTATAGCATCCTGTGTATACCTCTAACTTAAGACTTATTCCATGAAGCTGTCATTGACTGATGTATTTTTAATGGATTTTTTTTGACCCCCGTGATCATAAATTGAATCTTCGTAAAATTAAGAAACAGATATGTTTGAATAATAGGCTTTCTTTCCAACTCAGCTGGAAAATGAATCAAGTTTAAGTTGATTTGAAATACTTAGAGTTTAGTAAACACAAGAACTATATCAAATGTGTATAATACCGAAGACTTAATTTCTTTCAAATCTACTTAGAATTGTGTTTCGGTAATTGGGGCAGCCCTTAGAGATGGTTTTGTTTAGCTTCCCTGTCCCACCCTGCTTTGTTCTGAGTGAGGAAGCTGGCATTTGGAAAGGTTAAGTAATTTCACTAGAGTCACAAAACGTGTAGAACTTGGCATATAATCAGTTCAATCCAGTACTATCCCTAATTTCATCACTTTGTCTCTCCTGCATCCTTGTAGATAAATTCGAGTGTCCCTAAAAGATTAAACTTTGATAAGTCAATGGTAACAGTATTGGTATGGCGTTATATTATAATGTTCATGTAAATATTGCTTAGGTGTCTGTTTTTTCCCACGTTAATTTCGCGCCCCTCTGGACGATGTTCCTTCATAGCTGGATGAGGCTCACTGTCACTGTTTGTCCACATACTGCCTCGCATAGGGAGCACCTTGGGAATAGTTCCTTGTTAAACGTTACCAAACCGAACTGGGTCTGTTTGCCCGTGTGCAACAGAAAACCAGACACTGAAGTACCGGGTTTTTGTGAGAGAAAAGTTTGTTGTAAGGCTGCTCTGGGGGGGCCTTAGATCTGTAACCCAGAGCTGGGGGCTGGGGCGGGTTTTATAGCAGAGGGTAATAAGGTGCGATCTGATTGGAT
The DNA here is from genome assembly GCA_028533085.1 of Varecia variegata. Classification (NCBI taxonomy): domain Eukaryota; kingdom Metazoa; phylum Chordata; class Mammalia; order Primates; family Lemuridae; genus Varecia; species Varecia variegata. The sequence goes on along the minus strand of CM052453.1, from coordinate 2,761,183 downwards.
CTTGCAGTGAGGTAATGCAGGGAGGCGTGATCTGATTGGATCGTGCCATGGGCACCATCTGATTGGATCACGGATGTGATGTCCGCATCTTAATTCGGTCCCCGTTTTTTAGTCCCAGCACTTAGGTTCCTCCCGTGGTTGCACTCTTGGCTCATCTGGGCACGCTCAGGTTCCAAGACCTGCAACCTGGGGGTTCCTGGCAACTGAAAAAACAACTCAACCATTTTATTACAAAAAATTGAAGCAGACTGGGCTGGTTCAGCGGTTACAAATACTTATTGAACTGGTATCACGCCAAGTCAGAGGCAGTTTGGTAGATGATAAAATAGGTCCTGTAAAATATCCGTGTTTCTTGCAGTTTATAAGACAGTGCTGAGTGGAAGCTACCTTACCCATCAATGCAGATTTAGTAATGCTTTGTTAACTGGTAGTGTCTATCTCTTGTCTATTCCGAACAGGAAATTTCCTTCTCCTTTCCTGAATTTGTTTCTGTCACGAACTTTTGTAATTAGGAATGTTCTTTATGATGGATGGCATTTATAGGATGCTTAGGCATAGTTCAGATAACATTCAGTGTATTTTGTATCTGTAGAGTTTTATGGACAGGCCTGGCACGCAGTTCCTCTCAGCAGTATTGCTATTACTAAAATGTGTTAGGGACTTTTGAAACTGATTTATTAAGGATCCCTAGGAACAAAACCAGTTTGTTAAGTTGGGGACTCCTTGTGACCGAAATGAAAAAAACAAGCCCATTAATGAGTCATTTGCTTGGGCTCTTTCTGTTTCTTTGCTGCCCCTGCAGAAGACCGGTTTCTGTGGCCCTGACTCATCTACGTGAAGAACACATGACTAATCCTGATTTATCCGCCTTTCGGTCAGCTCCTTCTGTTAGGCCACACAGGATCCTCAGTAACATGCAGGAAGGAGGACTGAGATGAAAGAAAATGTAATAATCTTGATTTTCTCCATTCCCATGTAATCTGTCATCGTCGTCTTTTTTTTTTTTTTTTTTGAGACAGAGTCTCACTCTGTTGCCCAGGCTAGAGTGAGTGCCCTGGCATCAGCCTTGCTCACAGCAACCTCACACTCCTGGGCTCAAGTGGTCCTCCTGCCTCAACCTGAGTAGCTGGGACTGCAGGCACGCGCCACTACACCTGGCTAATTTTTCTATTTTTTTCTAGAGATGGGCTCTTGCTTTTGTTCAGGCTGGTCTCGAATTCCTGGCCTCACGTGATCCTTCCACCTCTGCCTCCCTAAGTGCTGGGATCACAAGTGTGAGCCACCGTGCCTGGCCTGTCTTCTTCTAATGTGGTGAAAGATAAGTTCCTGTCTGGCTCTTCTGTACGACAGTGTTTATGTCACTACTCATAAAATCATCCTACAATGGCACTAAAACTATTTCTTTTCCCTTTTTATTCGTACAGAAAGTATTCTAAAAAAATAAGAATTTTGATAAGGAGGCATGTTGAAGGAGACATGTTTCTATATTATTACAATTTGGGGCTTGTTTTAAATCTTAGTATATTATTGGGTTGGGATTATTGAAATACTGGATAAGCTGACAAAAATCAAAAAGAGGTTATGATTATTGGGCAAGTGGATTCTAGGTTGTGGTTAGATTAAATGTGTAAATAAGGTCCTGTTTTATTATATCACCCTCTGTCTTTTTTTCTTTTCTTTTCTTTGTTCTTTTCAAATCTCAGCTTACCCAGGTGGAAGGGATAATGGTTACAAAATGAGTATGAAATTTATTTCCCTCTACTTATCTGGCATGAACTGCTCCACATAAGTTGATGAATTACTGCTTCCAAGGCCGACATAATAGTTTTTGTTTTGTGAAACAACTATAAATTTCACCTAATATAGTCTTAGTGTTAACAAGAAGAAAACTATAAGTTAATATCTGTTACATTTCATTGCTTAAAAATAATTGTTAGTAGTAAACTTTCATTTTTGCAAACATAATTTGATCTCGTGTAATTGATAGAAGAAAATTCAGGGAATTTGTGCAGGCTCTGTTTACAGCTGACTTTTTCAAGAACTGCCACACGTAATAATCCAAATGAATTCTGTTTGTGTAATAAAGCAGGCAGAATTTATAGTCAACACTCAAAATGAATTACTGACAGCTCCAGGGGCGGCATATTTTATTTTACATATTCTAACCCTTTTGCAAAATTTTTATTGAAGTGTTTTATGATATACTGTGGTAGCAGTTTTGACTTGGTTGTCTGTTTGGAGAATCACAGAGGATAAAACCTTTGGGACTTACTTGAAATTTCCTGTTTGGCCATTGAGAAGAAAGATAGGTAAGTAGAGAGAGTTGGATGCGCACTCAAATATACCCCCATTGTTACTGCTGGTGCTTGCAGACCAAATGCAGTTACTATTTTAGGCACTGTGACTGCTCAGGTTTTTCCAAACTGGGAAGGGAAAGGCATGCCATAATTTTTGTCCTTTCTCAACAATTTTCCTTTAATAACAACCTGATTTATAGTTTTGAATCATTATTGCAGCACTTTGGAATGTTCCTTAGAATCAATCACTTTTACTAGACTTTCCTTCTCATAAAAACAAAAAAATCAAGCCAGTTAATTGCCCAGGTATCTCTGCTTATGGAGTAGTCATGGAAGCCCCTGTTTGTCAGATTAGGAACTTCACCTGGGCTACACCAAGGGTCAAGGGTCAATATCACGGCCAACATTGGAGCTGTGACTTCCTACTCAGCCCATGGTGTGACATTTGTTCTCGCTATGAATAACTGATTAATTCCCATAACTAATTCATGCTAATTAATTCCCACAGCATTCCTATCAAAGCAAATACTATGACTGGGGCAATATTAAAATTTCAAAGATGAATTCAAACTATAAGAACTGAGTTTATTGCTGAAATGTTTCAACCACACAAGCGGAAGAGGGAGGGTGCCCAGCCTTATTAGCGGGCGAGTAACTCTGGTTGTAGGTTGTGCAGGGACTTTGGCAAAGGGTATGGGCTGACGTTACGGGCTAGAAGATTTAGGTTAGAATTAAGAAGGAAGGAATTTCTTACACATTGAGAAATGAAAAGGCAAGTTACAAAGGTAGGTCATGAAATAAAGTCGCCTGAAGATACGTTTTGTTTCCTCTTGTTTTCTGGTAGACCGTATGTTATCTGACCTTGAGTTGTCGACCTGTGATGAGACCATATTGAGGCTTGTAAAAAAATCCCTATTGCTTCCCTCTGTTTGTACTGGCCCCGTTTCTCGTGGTCAGTGGCCGGCAGGCTGGTCACTCGGGGGAGGGTTAACTGCAGTTTGAGTCCAAGGCCGTGTGCTATGGCACCAGGGAGAGAAAAAGTCAAAAGACCTCCTGCTGGAAGATTCTCTCTTTTTCTGGGGTGGTCAGTCGTTTGTTCCATTCAGGCTCTCAATTGATTGGATGAGGTCCACCCACATTAGAGAGGGCACCTTTACTCAAAGTCCACCAATTTGAATGTTAATCCCATCCCAAAACACCCTCATGGAAACATCCGGAATAGTGCTTGATCACATATCTATCTGGACCCAGGCAAGTTGACACAATAAAATTAACCGGCACGGACAGTGATGTGAATACGGTTGAACCAACAGCCTGGCTCATTTCATTAGATATATACAAAGGGCATGTTAATGCACATTTTTTTTGCAAGCTTGCCTCTTTCTTTCTTTTTTAAAACATGCACCTAAAAGGAAAAAATTTGAATGGAAGCTCTTTGGCTCCAGGAAAGAAAGTGACTTTGCAGGAAGAAGTAAGTCAAGTGTGAGAAAGAGAGAGACCTAGGAGAATAAAATCTTTAACAAGCAGGTGTCTTATTTCATTGAACTTAGAGCCCTGGGTTTGTGTGATATGTCGGTTCCGTCTTGACAGTTTCTCTGCAGAGTGAGCTAATAAAAGACCTGTAGGAGATTTTTCTTAGTGGAGAGGGGAAAAAAAGTGGCTGCCTCTTTGGAAGGGGATTCTTTAAAAGCAGGAAAATGTTTAAAAGAGTACCAGAAATGTCTATATAAGTGAGATATTGGCAGTTAGAGAAGGGTTGGAGAAAATGTGCAAGAATAATAGAAATTCCATATTTCACTGGATAAAAATCTCTAACCAGTGAACACCGATAAGGTGTTAAGTTTCATCTAATAGTTTTAGAGGTTATTTATCATCTGAGCTCTTAAAGATATGCTGCAGAGTAGTATGTGTTATGCTTGGAGAATGTCGTAAACAATTTCTGTCCCTTGTGGCTTTTCTTTTGCAAATCCTGGTTGTTTCTGGTGCCAAGAGCTTCTTGGGCACTTCAGAGAAAGCACTAGGTCTCTTGGGGATTAAGATCCTGTTGTGTAGTACCTGGTATTTCTTTAATCTCTGGGTGCCTCCCTTATCTGGAATGAGCAGTATTGTTGTTACTTACTGGGCTTTCATATAGAAGGAGAACTCCAGAAAAATACTTAACGTCTGTCTCTACCTCGTGAGATGTTAAGTGTCAAATCAGTCAATGGACCCGCGGCTGGCATTCTAGGTCATATATGCCGAAACTGGAATTGTAAATGGTAACTTACCTCTTATGCAAGCAGTTACAAAGTAGGTAAATACAAAAAAGAAAAAAAAATGGCCGTACATTTGTGAATGCTTTTGGCAGTGCCATTGAATTAAATTGTATTTTAATGAAAGATCTTTGTAATGAATATTTATGGTAACAGTGGCTCTTAATCTGAATTCAACAAATTCTGTTTCATCGAAAGATTACTAAAACAGAAACAGTTTATAAAACCCTCTAATCTGTCAGTCCTTCCTTTGCAGCGACAGAAGTTCATTAACAACCTCCTATGTGCCAGTTGTTTTAGTTGTTGGGTGTGTGGCTGTGGGGGGACGTGGATGGTCCCTAGCCCCCCCGGAGTGGACAGTCAGGTAGACTGCAGACAATGAACACAAACTTGTAATTATCATGACTTGAATGTTAGCTTGGATTGCATGCTTGTTAGAGAAAACCTTTAAGTGGAAAATCAATTTTTTCCTCACGGTGGATATAGAGATCACTTCTCTTAAGCATAGGACCATTTATCACTTGATTATAATTGTCATTCTTTTGTAATGAGATATGAAATACATATTTAGGGTACAATTGTATATTTTCTGGGAACCTTTGTTAGATAGTCATTTCATATTATCTCCATCGTGCCTACAGTTTAGATTATTGACTTATCTGTTTACAAAAGCTTAGGAGAATCAAGAGATTCTAGTGGAAAATCTCCCATGTAGGATTTGAGGCTGGCTCTGGCCCTAGTTTTTTTCTATGAACTTGGGCAAGAGTTAATTAAGACCAAAAGCTCATAGCACTGTTAGGAGGATCAAAACAGATAAAGTAAATGAAAGGTCTTTGTAAAGCATAAGGTGAATACAAATTTTAATCTATTATCCCATTTTTCTTTGCTTTTGGTCTCAGTAACCTTAGCCACACAGAAGGGCCAACTTAAAAAAGGCTGTAGCATTTAAAAATGATTACTACATTTTCTAATGATGGACAAGAACACGAGGAACAGATTTTTTTTGCCCCAGATATTTGTTTTTCTATGTGAGTATGCATGTATAAAATAAGGAAGGTGGTATTTTATTTGAGAAAAAAAAATCTAGTGATAAAATCAGATGAATGGATGAGTTGTTCTTTGATGCAAGTGCGTTAAGGGTAGGACATTGCTCTGCAAGGTGAAGCTCAACGGTCTACCCTAGTTTACCCGAATACCTCCCATGTTGGTTTTCCTCTCCGTCTCATGGTTGTTCTTGGATGTTGGGCAGATGTTGACTGAGGTGCACGTTCATGGTTGAAGTAGCAGGTGCCGCCACTGGTCTCCGTTCTATTGGCGGTTCTGCCAGAGCTTGTTGGAGGTTTAAATTTGGAAATTGTGGTAATGAATATTTTAAAATAACTGGAGGGTTACATAAGTATATGTAATAATTTAGCATGCAGTTATAACAACACAAGGGCTAATGTTTATTCGTGGCTTAGTGTGTGCCAGGGATGGTTATATTTTATTTGCATGTAGAGTACTCCTTGTAAACAAAATATTGTCAGCACCTTTTATCGATAAGGAGAGAGTCTAAGAGAAATTGAGTGAATTACCCCAAGTCGTGCATCCAGCGATGGCGGAACGTATGCTGGAGCCTGGGTCTGCCCCACACCCTTAAGGCCAGCTTCCCTTTTGCCCATTACATTTGGGCTAGAAAGGGTGACATCAAGCCTTTGAAGACCCTAAATAATGGTCCTTTATCAAAGGCTAAGTTAAGTGCCATGTGGATCCCAGACTGCCGGCTCTCCCTGTGCTGTGAGGTCAGAGTCGCAGTGTGCAACGGTGGGATTCTGGGGCAAGTGTCTTGCTCTCACCTTTGCGGGCTTTGCAAATCTCTTGGTGCCCTGGGAAGGTGTAGGCCCCCCAGGGATGTGGGTACCACCAAAGGTAGGTTTTTCTTAGGGCTCGGTTTCTGAGCACTTGCAGAATGTTGGCATCCCAGATCTGATAGTTCTTTTTCAAAAGATGTCTCAAGTATGTTCCTTCCTTGTTCACAGTGCTGACACCCTATTTTGGGCCCTATCATTTATGCACTTGGATAACTGCAGCAGCCTCAGTTTCCCTGCTTTTAGACTCTTGTTTCCATTGAAACGTTTATACTATAGCGAGGTTCATTTGATGCAGAGATCTCCTGTGTATTCGGTGTCTGTGTTGACTTCCTGGCCTGCCATAGTTTTATTCCTGTCACTCAACGTTGTTTCCCAGTGCTGTGTGCTCCGAGTGAGCCTTGGTCTGGCTGAATATGGTGCAGTTGTCCGTCTGTATTCATGAGGGGTCGGTTCCAGGACCCCCCAACAGATACCAAAATCTACAGATACTCAAGTTCATGGTATGAATTGGAGTAGTGTTTGCATAGAACCTACATGCATCCTCCCATATAATTTAAGTCATCTCTAGATTAATCACAATGCCTAATACTATATAAATGCTACATGTACATAGTTGTTACACTGTATTGTTTAGGGAATAATGACAAGAAAAAGAAAGTCTGCACATGTTCAGTACAGACGCTGTTGTTTTTCCCAAATAGTTTTGATCTTTGGTTGGTTGAACTGGGGGATGTGGAGGGACAATTGGACTTTTGTCTGTTTCTCCTTTACTCCACCCTTCTCATTAGCACACGCCGGTTTCTTAGTCTACACATCTATCCTTCTGTACCTGTGGAAACGTTTTCTGTACTTCAGGGCCTGGTTTTATTTTTCCAGCGAGAATACTTTTCTCTGCGTCCTCCAGCCTCGCTGGTCTGTTTCTTCTTGGACTTCCTGGATCATACACTTTATAACGTCTTCTTTGCTGTTTGTAGGAAGTTTTTGAATAGGTTTTAAGACTTCAGGACTTCAGAGGCTTTCACCTGCGTGCTGCCCAGGTGCGTGATAGGCGTGAAGTCACTACTTGTTAATAGATTTGATGTCTCCATTTCAGTATTTGCTTAAAATTAAGAAAAATACCGAAATAATACTACCTACGGAAAACTCCTGCGGTTTTAAGCTTCTCTGATATTTTGCTGCTGTGTTGAAGTGTTTTTTTCTCCCTTGTCTTGCCAGCAATCAAAGAGAAGTACACAGACTGGACGGAATTTCTCATACGTGATTTGACTGGTTCGAGGACAGCACCTGCGAACTTGCTGGAAGGTGTATGTATTGTCATTATACGTCTAACCTATCTCAGAAGCATCCCTGGAAGGTGTATGTATTGTTAAAATGTGTCTCAGAAGCATCCCCGTTACGTGAGCTCAGACCTAACGGCACCTGTGCATATATCCTTCCGCAGATACCTGCCTCTCACAGCTAGCTCTGTGCAAGTGGCCTGCCTTGCTGTGGTCCTGAATTACTTAGGTGACTGATTTGAGTGGCATTGGTGATGCCTTCCCTGGGATAAGTGGAAAATTTGCTCGATGTGAATGCATTTTTAAATAATAATATGTTAGGATATCTTCCCACTATCTTATAAGTTTAAGTCTGTTTCCTATGTTGGTGAATGTAAATAAAAATCTTGTAGAATAACTGTTTTGAAGAGGTGACCACTAAGCATGTATATGCACTAATATAGTCTCTTGGAGTACATTGATAAATAATTCCATTAAATATTCTACTTTAGATGCATAACCCCAAGATTGGAATATACGTGTGCTAACTAATAATTGAATTAGCTTCCCTTGTTAAGAACAAGCAGAGAAATGGTAGACCGTATTTAAATGTAGTTAAGGTAACTTTTTTTAAGATACTAAAGAACAATTAGTTTAATCTGATAACTTGATGGTTCGTTTGAAAGTAAATTTATGATGAAACATTTTAATATTTACTATATAAAATAGAACAGGAAAAGAAAGGGTGCTATGTCATAAATAATTGTTGAATTACCAAATCTGCCTTTTTAAGAGTACCCCTAAAAAGGGGAGAACTTAATGAATAACAAGGAATAAGGTTTGGACTTTGACAGAATTATATTCTCTTAACCTTAATTTTCCCTCTTCTCATAAATGATATTGGCACTTTAGAGCGTCATTGTCTAATATAGTTAAGCAAGTTGTGTTTTGTAAAGATTTTGCCTAATGTATTTGTTATATATCTTAATAGCTTCTATTTTAATTGTTTGGTTAGCAAATCAAAATGACGATGGCTCACCCTTTCAAAGGGACAAATTGTCTTACTATGTTAATTTTTCAAACGTATTTGCCTACAAGGCTGGCTGAACAAACACCCTTTTCATATGCTAACATATGCTAAGAAGGGGCAGTAATTATAATTCTCTAAACCAATTATCAGGTTAGGTGTAGAAATAACTTTACATAATAGTCCATTTAGCTGATCATTAATGTGTGTTAGACACGTCATTGACACACAGTCAAGCTTTACTCACATAGTCAAAGCATGAGAGGGTCTTGGGTAGAGCAGTGGCCATGGTAAGATGCACGAATGTTAATCATGGTATAAATTGGAAAAATAGACATTTTGCTGCCATACGTTTTTCTAGCTCCAGGCAAATTTGGGTATGAGTCTTCTTAAAAGCATCCTAATTTCTAACAAATGCAATTTTAGCTGGGAAGGGTGATTTGTTTGGTGAGAATTTAGCACCAACTATTATTTTCTGTTGTGATGTTGGTTGTTGGGTTGGGAATTGGGTACGTGGATGTGTGAGTGGGATGGGGGAGGGGCGGGGGGCTGGCCGTGCCCGGGGTGGGGGTGGGGGGATGCCAGACTGTTGCCAGTAGCTTGGATGATGGTGTGAAAAAGCATTATCTTCTGCTGTCATCTGTTTCCATGAGAACCTTAAAAGAAAGTTTAAAATAAGGAGTTTTGCTTCTGTTTAAACAGCCTCTGCGAGGGAAAGGCCCTATAGACCTCATTACAGTTGATTCCTTAATAGAACTTCAGGATTCTCAGAACCCTTTTCAGTACTGGATAGTTAGTGTGATTGAAAATGTTGGAGGAAGATTACGCCTTCGCTATGTGGGATTGGAGGACACTGAATCCTATGACCAGTGGTTGTTTTACTTGGATTACAGACTTCGACCAGTTGGTTGGTGTCAAGAGAATAAATACGGAATGGACCCACCTTCAGGTAAGGGCCAAAGCTTTTCCTGCTGTGTAGTGTTTTTTTATAAAAAGATGGGATATTTTCCTGGATGTGTCTCTGGAAAATTTGTTAGCTCTGTGGCATCTTTTATATCTGAGGATATGAATATTAAACATTTTAACTTCACAGTATGTCCTATAGAGAATAAAACCAAAGACCTCAATCAGTAGTGTTCTCAAAAGAGAAAGTAATGTTGGAGGTCTCAGGGAAGTTGATCTAGTTTCTTTGGAATTAGTGGTTCAGACAGCAAAGATACAATACATTGAGAGGTGGGCATATTCTCCACTTTTTTCTTTAGGGATTTTGATAGTCTTGTAAGTAAGCTCCCAAGTCTCCATTCATCTGGGTAGCCGTCTGTCTGTCCATCCACCCACCCATCCATCCATCCATCCACCCACCCATCCACCCATCCATCCACCCATCCATCCATCCATCCATCCATCCACCCTTCCATCCATCCACCCATCCATCCACCCATCCACTCATCCACTCACCCACTCACCCACTCACCCACCCATCTACCCACTCACTCATCCAACTGTTCTTCTTTCTACCCATCCGTCGTATTCAACCATCCACCCATTTGTCCATCCGTCTGAATAGCCAAACCACAATCCATTCTGACCAGGAAATAGCACCGAGAAGATCATCATGCTTTTTCCCTGGCACATCATAGATTTTCGTTAGCTTCAAATGCACTGTCAAATGACTTTGCACAGGCTTAACTGGATAGAATAGTGCATTATGTTCTGACATACCTAACTAGTCAAAAATCTCACTGTTTACAAAATAACCATTCTTGAATGTTTACTATGTGCCAGGTGATTTTACATCTGGTATGTTGTTTATTTTGATTCCAAAAAAGTGCTGCATGTTTGGTGTGAATTTCATCTCCCAGCAGAGAAAACCGAGCCTTGGGGTTAAGCTACCTGTCTGAGGTCCCCTGCTTCAGGGCCAGGTGATGCAATTCAGATTCCCAGGTGTTGTGTCCATCCCACCCTCTCCCACTGTAGCCCCTCCTTACCAACCTTTTAGTGGGAAACCCCAGAACAAAAAAGGTTGGATTCTTATGGAATCAAAGATGCCAAGGAAGAAATACATCTCATTTAGAAACTGCTGATCTTTATTCTAGTCAGTTTTTCAGATATGTTTGGAATAAAGACTTGGCTCTTTGCTTTATTAAAATTACCAGCGTATTTCCCTCCCATATGAGTTGCCGATGTTAGTCTTGGGTACATGGAGGTGAGGAGTTATCTGTATTTTCTGTCATTCAGGGGCTTTAACTGAAAAAACTTCCGGGCTCTGTATTGCATGCGTTTGCATCTGTGTTAAATTTGACAGGCACATGGACGAGTAACATAGTATTTTATTAGTATTATTGTTGTCAAAATTTTGCGAAGCAGCCAAGACCTCCGTTTATTTCCTGAGTGATTTTGGGCTGTGATGACAGACAAAAGGCCTGTCAGTGTTGTGAGAAGAGATCTAAGCGCAGGTTTGCCCTGGGATTCATAACCCAGCAGGAAAAATTTACTTTGTGCGGGAAGTCGTGTGTATAAATCTCAGCTGAGTGTCTAATTGCTTTATAAATTTTAGGAGAAATATATACTTGCCAGTGTACAAAGCAGAGGATTACCAGTCGCCTCTTAGGTTCTCTGTAATGTTTCTTGCCTGTGAAATCCGGGGACTGAGGATCAAAAGCAAGAATGGAATATGTCTCTGTAGGAATTCAGGAAATATTTGCTACGAGCTCTCTCCTTTAGATCATTTGACATCTTTATAACATAAGAATAAATTGTGTTCACTTGTCTTAGAATTTTTCTGGACATAAATGGTCCATTTCACTTAAGAGTTCATGGGAGTCCCTAAAGATTTTGGAAATGGCACTCATCATCATGAACTTGACTTCCCTGATATTGAAACTGTCAGCAGGAAAGGTTACTTATGGGAAGAAGGAAATAAAAGGTGAAAAGACATTTAAATGTGACTTTGTGTTCCTCAAATACAGTAGTTACAAGATGAAAGCTGGGGTCTGTTACGTCCTTCCCCATGGAGGAGAGGCTATTCTTGTCCACGTTTCACACACAGGAACAGAACCCGATGCTTTGGATTTGTATAAATTAATTTCACGTCCCAGTGTGGCTTGTACAACTTACATGAAAGCACCATTTCCTTACCTGAAATATAGGTGGGAATAACATTTCAGACCTGCCTAGGAAATATTAGGCCAGTTTTCTGCTTCCCAAACACCATGAAAACCGTGCAAAGTGTTCAGCAGTAACTGACAGTAAGAAAGAAGGTTGGTGTGGAGGGGAGATGAGAGCGAGGCCTGTGAGCTGGTCTCTGCCCTCTGGGGGTTCCTCTGCTCGCACCCCTCACTAATACTGCCATTGTGGTTAAAAATAATCTTTAGTTTTATTCTTTTTCATTTTTTAAAGGTCATAATATTTCTCACCTGTTGAGTACAAATAGAAATCAGCTAGGAAGTTAGTCTTCAAAAGCTCTGGGGAAAGGTACTAGATTGTATACTCTGCACCTCTGAGCAGCATATAGTATGGAGCCTTTGCATTTCGGGCAGGAATCAGAGAAACAGCGTCGCAGTGCCTGGGAGGGAGGGAGGGAAGAAAGAGTCAGAGAAGCCACTGGCCCTGCACAACGGGGATAGTTACACATTGGCGGGGCTGCTGAGTGGCATGATACACGTCAAGGGATTGGCGTTTTCTAGGGATTCAGTCCGTGATCAGAGTATTGTGTTTACACTTTGGTTTTCCGAGAGGTTTAAGTAGCTCCTCGAGGCCAGTGGTCTGTCTGTAAGAGGCCCCACTAATGCCCTCTCTCTGGACATGGAGGAAGCAAGGTGGACTCTGAGGTGTTCTTGCAGACGCTAAGGAGCGGAAACCTTTTGAGGTTTTCTTTTTATTTTCTTCTCTATTTATAGAATTTTTTCCTCGTATTTTTTTTCCCTTCAGAATCCTTTCAACCTCTTTTTTTTTTTTTTTTTTTTTTTAATTCTTGTGTTAGGTAGTTCCTGGAGTCAGGAAGTTTCGGAATCTAACTTAAAATACTTCCTTCCTGAACTGTTTCTTAGTCAAAAAAAAAAAAAAAAAAGTTGTTGCTTTCTATATCAGTCTGTTCAGGTTGCCAAAACCAAATACCTAAGACTGCGTGGCTTAAACAATAGACGTTTGTTTTCTCACAATTCTGGAAGCGAGAAGTCTGAGATCAAGGGGCCAGTGTGGTCGGGGTCTGGGGAAGGGCTGCTTCCTGTTTTGCAGAGGGCCATCTTCCCACTGTGTCCTCACTCTGTTAAACAACCTGCAGCACGGTCATTTTAAGGAAATGTTTTATGCTCTTTCAATGGTGCCATTGATCATCCGTGAACTTGACAGCGCAGCCAGGGCGCCCCTGTCTCATGCAACGCTCCCGGGGTGTCGGGCTCTCCGCGCATGGCGTCTGCCAGGGGGTCACCTGTGCAGGTGGTTGAGCCCACAAAACCGCAGCTGATGATGGCAGGGTTTCAGAAACGAGGTATGCCTGGCCGTGGAGTTGGATTCCATTTGGGGATTTCATATCCTCAGGAAGAAGACGGAGAATCTTCATATTACAGAACAGAGGCAGAAACCACCTGGAACCTGGGCTCCTTGTGACATTTGTCTCTGGTGGGGAGGGAGAGGGACGGCATCGTGTGGACAGAGGAGTCAGCGTTGCAGGGAGGACGTGGCGGGCAGCCCTCCTGGGCCAGCGTGCGGGGTCTGCACGCCTCCTCGCTGGATTCTGATAGTTTGGGCCTGACCCTGGCCTCTGCTGGGTTTTCATTCCTACTAGTCTTGAGTGATTTTTTTTTGACCACTCTTTTACGCTGGTCTGTGTCCCAGGGCCTGCCTCCCCCACTCCGAGACCCCCGTAACAGATCAAGGGTAAAAGCAGCCTCGATGACAGAGCACAAGAGCTGAGGGGGCCGCTTTTCCTTTTTCTCCATTTTTGTGTCTTTGGTGTAGTCTTTGGAAATCTCCATCGTTTTCCGTGAGTTGGTCCTTGTCCTGCCACGCCCAGGTGGAGCTCCCTCGCTGCCTGCTTCCAGATTGCTGGAAAAGGGGGTTGTTTGTGCTCCCCTGGACCTGCAGCCTCTAGTTTTCTGGTTCTCCCCAGACCCTGCGCTGGTGTCCTCTGGGCTTTGCTCCCTGGAGTCCCCTGAGTGTCCTCCCCTCGCTAAGGTTGGATGCCGGGAGTGCGTCCCCAGGTGTCCCTCTCGGCCTCGTGGAGCACTGTGTAGGGCTCTGGGAGCTGGTCCCTTTGCCTGCTCTGTGGGCCCCTGTGATAAGCAGCGTCTTCCTCAGCTCCCCTGTGGAGGTCGTGCAGTCTCCGCAGAAGTGTGCATTGAGGCCCCACTATGCGCCCCGAAATATGGTAGATGCTACTAAGAAGAGTCTTCTCTGTTGGTTCTGACTTAGAAATGCCAAATTGGAAAAAAGAATCCCCGCAGAGGTAGAAGAGTATCCATGGAGTGCTAGAAAAGGATTATAGACAGTAGATACAGGGAGAGGATATTTGTCAGGAACAAGCTTTTGTGTGTGTTTGCAACTTAACAATGACTCCGGGCAGTGAGCGCATTGACTAGTTCTGGTAGCATCTCGACGCTTATTGTAATTCTGTCTTGAAAAGATTGAATAAACTGCTAAAACAGGGGCTTAAAGCTCAAGGTGAGTCCAAAAGCTATGAGGATCACAATATATGGCTCCATGCGAAAAAGCAGACATGGAAGAAATTAAAAATATAGTCCCAAAGGTTTAATGTTGCCTTTTAACTGTGCTTAAATTCATATTCATATCCTAAGTGTCTGTCTGAAGTCATCTGGGTTGATATAGTGAAGGTATAAACATACCTACTTCCAGCGAGCGCTTCTGCAAATCCTATTTTGATAAGGCCTTAAATCTGTTGAGACCAGACCATAAAATTCCCCTGCAGTTTCAGCAATAGGTAAAAACAGGGCTCAACTGTTTTTTTTTTTTTTCTTTTAATTTTGCATTCCGGCTGTGTAACCTCCATCCATAAATCTCTCTCCCCCCACCGCCTAGGGAAAATATGGGCAACATGTGGTGTGTTAAGCAACATTTCAAGTGTAAATATTCAACTTGGTTGGTAAATTTTAATTTACCTTTTAATAATTTTCCAACTTTACAGGGACTATTTTTAGCACACGAGAGCTTAGAGATTTAGTGAAAAATATGTTGTAATAACGGCAAATGCCAGACAAGCGTCGTTTGTAGTTTAGGAACGTACCAGATAATAGTTCCTCGTCAGCATGTGTTGCTTCCTGGGTGATACGTGGAGTTTTGGCCCGTGGTTGACTGAAGATTTTGCTAATGTGATTAATACCATTAAATTACTTACAGAATGCCAACAAAATGCATGCAAATAGTCCCCGAAGAAGAGTCCTATTAAGTGGATTCTTCATTTCTGACAGCAGAATCCCAAGTTGCTATTTAATTTCAGAAAATCCTTTTAGCAGGTGGCCCGTTTGTGGCGGGCAGGGTGTGAACTCTTACGGTGTCTGGGCATGCTGAGCTAGTAGGAAGGACTGAGACAAAAAAAAAAAAGAAAAAATGCAAGAAGGAACCACCCAGCAGAACATTTGAGTCCTTAAACTGTCATGTGCTTTGCTGTTGCTACAGAAATCTATCCTTTGAAGATGGCCTCTGAGTGGAAATGTGCTCTGGAAAAATCCCTTATTGACGCTGCAAAATTTCCTCTTCCAATGGAAGTGTTTAAGGTAAGAAGTTGATTCTTAGCAGTCTGTCTACTGTTTTCAAGAATAAAATACTTAAAAAGTTTTCTACGTCAAACCGTTTCCCGAGTTGAAAAGCCACCTTCTTGGCCCGCTCCCCTTTTAAATGTTTAAGGTTTTATCTGTTCCATTTTGCTATTTTTTTGTGTGTGATCTTCCCAAAGACCCATATTACAAGATGCTGATTCAGTTTTTTTTAGGTTTACTGTTTTTCTTCATAATGAATTCGTATAGAAATCTCAATTTTACCTGCTCACTCCCCACCCCAGAAATAAAAGAAAACATCTCAAGTCTGATTTTGCCGTTTGGTAAAAACGGTAGAAAATGATGCTTCTCGAGACGGTTCAGTTTTCCTGCTGGCTCAGGAAGCTTGTCCTGAGTGTGTGCTGAGTGCCAGGCCTTCCGCCAGGTGTCCTGCGGCGTGAAGGGCTGTGGAACATATATCCCCACTGCCGCGATCGCCAAGTTCTTGATGCTTCTAAAATTGTGCTGCAAACTCAGGTGAAATAGAACATTAGGTTGTGAGCAGGAATGAATGATCCATCTGGGTCAGAGGAAATCGTAGCACAAACCCCGAGTATTTGGAGCTGCAGCATGTGGAAGACCGCTCCACCCGAGGGTGTCCTTGCACGGCTCTCGGTGCGGGCGTGGTGGACGGATGTCGACTTGCCGCTCAGCCCCGAGGACACGCGTTTCTGCAGCGCAGCTGAGGTTCTGAGGTTTCACAGGGAAGGTGAAATGAGAATGGTGTTTGGGCACGGCAGGACTTTCAGGCTTTGGCTGGGGCGTGGGCTTCCTGGATTTTAGTGACAAGTCAGTCCCCACCCAGGCTGTTAAGCAGTCTGGGCAAATCATTGACCTTTTTTTTCAGCACTTCCCCTGTTTGTAAAATCGGACGCAGTTAAGACCACTTCTTACGGAGACCAGGGGCGGC
The DNA here is from genome assembly GCA_028533085.1 of Varecia variegata. NCBI lineage: Eukaryota > Metazoa > Chordata > Mammalia > Primates > Lemuridae > Varecia > Varecia variegata. Next base: position 2,744,821 of record CM052453.1, on the reverse strand, counting down.
CACAGTTGCTCACTGCCGGTGTCCCAGAAGCCGGGAGGGGAGGAGGGGGCTGGGTTCGGCCCTCAGTGTGGGTCGGTGCCCCCCACGCCGCAGACTGGGCCCCGTCTGTTCCAGCCGCTTCAGGGAGGACGGGGAGGGGGCGGCTGGTCTCACTGGGGGGCTCAGGGAGGACATCAAGGGGTGCAGCTGCTTCCCAGTCGTCTCCCCACGCTTAGTTCCTGAACTCTCGACCACCCGGTGTCAGGCGTGTCTCGTGTTCCTCGCTTCTGCCCCGCTCCAGGACTCCGTGGCATTCATCGCGCTGGTTCTCAGCTTTCCCGCTGAAGGCTCGGCATGTGGCTTTGCTGACTGTGTTAAATTACTTCTCGTTCATCAGCCTTTTCGCTTCCATGCCTTTGTAGCTGCTGAGCGGGTTTATATCTGTTTTTAAAAAATACCTCTTGACTGTGGTTTTGGTTAGAATTTGGGAGGAGGTAACATTCATGTGGGTTTTGAGTCTGCTGTCTTCACCCAGCGCTGCCATTTAAAACAACCTGGTTGTGTGGACTCCGGGCTGCGGTAAAGCTTCTACACATGTGCCCAAGGCCCCCGGGGCCTGGTGGGGTTTTGCCGGCTTCCCTGTCCTTCCCTGTGCCCCTCCTCTGCGTGCAGGGCTGCACCACGCCAGCCTCTTTTTATGTTGCTCAAACGCCCGTTGTCCGGGTTTGGTTCTTTATGTTAAATTCCTACCCATCCTTCAGTCTCAAATATAATTTCCCTAAAGGAATCCTTCCCTGGATCCCTGGCCCCTTCCCTGGCCCGGATGAACTTGAACCTCTGATGGGGTCCTTGCAGCACCTGTTCTGTCTCAGTTACGCTTAAGCCTTTGTGCGATTCCTTAGATAGTATCCGTCCATTTCTGCCTAATTTTGAGGCTCCAGGAAGGCAAGGACGTGTCTTTCTCATCCATTGTTGGGAACATCATTTCTTGACCACAGGAGTACGAAGTAAATATCTGTCAAATAAACGAACTAATTCTTGCATGGACATAAATCTTTAACTCACTGAATTTAAAAGTTTGGAGTTAACATAGTGTATAGATTAATTGGCTGTGCAGACTTAGTATTTGGAACTATGAATACTAAGGCTCTAAAGGTATATGCATTAATAATCCTCGTCTATTAGTTCATTAAATGTTGGTTAGCAGCTATTCTTTGCGAAAGGCTACTTAGGTGCTGTTGACCTGGTTCCAGGGTTTAATAGTTTGTTTAAATTTTCCAAAATGCAGTTACTTTCTTCTCTCATTTTAGTTTTCTCTTATGAGAAATCAGACTGTTATTTTGATAGAGTACCTGAGAATTACCATCTCAGTCAGTATTTTGTTCATCATTAAGAGCTGCTTAATGGTTTAAGATAGATACAAGGCAGGGCATGTGGGTGAGGCACTTCATAAATAAAAGTGGGTTGCATTGAATATTAGGTGTTCTTAAAGCTTGTGAGACACTTTTATAAATGTTTTCTCTTGTTTTAATTCAATGTCAGAGAAGTGGGCTGTTTCTCAACTATATTTTGTATGGAGCGAATGTTGATGCATTTTAATTTTGAGGGCATGAGAACACCACTTTATTCCTAAGTGTTGTAAGAAATGACCATGGACTGGGTGGTCAGAAATTTATTCTCTTATGCTTCCGGAGGCTGGAATGTGAAGTCAAGGTGTTGGCCGGCCCACACTCCTGCTTGGGGTCCTTGCTTCTGAGGGTCACCTGCAGTGGTTGGCATCCCCAGGCTGTGGCAGCTTCCCTCTGTTCTCTGCCTCCATCTGCACACGTCTTTCTCTGCTCTGTGTCTGTCCCAATTTCCCTGCACTTATAAGGATGCCGGTCATTTGATTAGGGCGCCTGCCAATCTCATGGGCTCTCACCCTCGTTCCATTGCATTTGCAAAACGCTATTTCCAAATCAGGCCACAGCCCCAGCTTCCGGGTGCACGTGAACTTGTGGGAGACACTGTCCAACCCAGTGCAACTGCATTGCATGTATGTTCAGTAATTTAAGAAACAGCATACTAGAGTTCTTTCTACTGAGTCCCTCTGCCTACTTGGAGGTCATTAAGTTAGAGAAACTGCATGGGCATGTGGGATAAGGACCAGGCTATCTTAGCAGTTGCTTCATGTATTAAAAAAAAGCAAGAGAGACTCTCAAGTTTTTAATTCTAGCAAATGATATTCTCCTGCATGGTCCAAAAATAGAAATTTTACTTGTGTGTGTGTTTACATATAAATAAAATTTTTAAATGTATATAGAATTTTTTATATATAGATAACTTTCATATATATATATATATATATAGAGAGAGAGAGAGAGAGAGAGAATTTTTTGTTTTTTACTCTGTTACCACTGTTTGATCATCACTGTTTCCCAGCAGGCAGGCTTCTTTCTAGTTTCTTTCATTACAGTAAAAGGAATCTATGTTTGAATTCGGCAGTGAATCACCCAAGATGCATGTTGTTATGGAAAATTGCCACAGTGTTCAGCTGTTGCCAGACAGAAGTCAAAGCTAAGCACACTTAATGGCCGGAGATGAGCAATATTTCCAAGCAGTTCTTTTTATTATTTTTACACGTTAGATGAAATGGGTGTTTTGGTGGAATGAATCTCATTACGCGAGAGGTTCTCCGTTTGGGAGACGTGTTCACGTCTCTGTGGTGGTGTCTGTCTGCGTCCGTGCATGTGGTCTGATCGAGCTCATGAATACAAACAGAAACGGGGTAAAAACCAAGCTCATAGTTAGTATTTCTGCTCTTATTTACTCTTTTTTTTTTTATTTCAGCTTATTATGGGGGTACAAAAGTTCTGGTTAGATATATTGCCCATGTCCCTCCCATTCTCTCGCTTTGAATAGCTTTTGGATACCACGTTTTACTGGGAATTCTGACATACCTTCTTTGGGAAATGCAGATAATCTTCAAAACATACACTCAATTGAAAAGTAAATAGTGGAGAAAATGGATAAGGAAAACGTGAATGACATTGAAAAACTCATTTTATTGAAAAGTAAATAATGAAATTTTTCCCACCCCCCCCCCCCCCGAAAACCAGCCTCATTATTTAGAGGCCTGAAAGATTCACCAGAACTATCCGTGTACTGAAACTAATTTACTCTTCAGAAATCACAAGTACATAGCGGTAACTGCACTGCCTGTCACGGTGGCCCCTCCCTGGATTTTACTTTAGAGCATGGCTGTCTGCATCACACAGCTGGGTCATTAGGCTTTCAGAGCAAAAAGAAATCTGCTTTTTAAGAATCAACTTAAGGCATCTTAAAAAATAATAAAACCTTTACTTGAAATGGTCACGTTTCCTGATTTCGAAAGCCATCATTTGATTAATTTGTGACACATCCCAGTGTCTGCTCAAGTGAAACACACCAGTTTCCATAGAAGCTTTTTGTGTTTCATAAAGACCCGCTAAGATGTGTTTCTCTCAGAGTTTATTTCTGTAATCCAGCAATGAACTTATTACAGGACTAATTCCGTCTTTTGGTCAACAATGGCTCTGTTGCCTCAGTTTCCAATTCACTAAGTGTCTACTAAGATATCATAGAAGGATTTGGGGTAATTTAGTAAATTTTAAAAATAGGGCCAAAGGGGACTAGAAAACAAGAGTCTATCGATAATTAATGTGAGGCTTCATGTGTCCGGCACTTACAAGCCTTCTGTGATAGTTACTTTTCATTCTCTGCCGTTCTTGTAATTGGTCTTACCGCTCGTTTGCAGATGTTAAATTATGGAAGTTTCACTGACAACTCTTATATCCATCACAAAGATCTACAAATAAGAAACAGCAGTTCCCAATTTGCCAGTGAATGGAAATAAAGTATTTTTTTCCTTAGAGGAATACAAAAATACAGCCCAGGGAAAAACAAAACGCTCTCCGACCAAGTTCATTCATGACCACACCTCGTTGTGGCAAGGCAAGAACATATTTGAAATGTCACTAAAGTCTGTGATCGTGTTTTTATCCCTTAAAGAAGGGAAATTGAACCTTTCTGTGTTCATTTAAAAAATGTTGAAAATGTCCGTGTGTTTGAAATTTCAAATGTGCTGTTTAGAGATTTGCACTAACGTGAAGGGAATTGAACTTGAGGCCCCCAAACCTTAGCCTTCCTCCTGAAGCTTCTCTTCTTCTCGTGCCTCTGTGCTGGGGACCCCCACATCCTCCCCCAGGCTTGGGAATTGACTAGAAGGACTTGCAGGATGCAGACGTTGTTATACTCACGGTTATAGTCGATCACAGTGAAAGGATATTAAGTAAAATCCACAGACGGCAAAAGTGCAGGGGATGAAGTCTGGAAACCCAGGCAGAAGCTTCCAGAGTTCTCTCCCGGAAGAGTCGCACAGGACACTGTTAATTCCTCCAGCAGCAAGTTGTGACAACAGGTGCCAAGTGCTGTCCTCCCAGGGCAGCTCTTGGGGACGCAGTGCTCAGGGTTTTTATTGGGGACGGGTCACAGAGCCACCGTGTACCTGGCACATACCAACATCCCAGACTCCCGTTAGGAAACAAGGTGTTTAGTATAAACCCTGTGGTTTGTACTAACGGGGTAGGCACAGTGAACCGCTCTTAGATTTAGATGTTTTGTACTGGTGTGGGCTACTGTCCACAGGCCACATGCCCAGGTGCCAGCCTCGGGCCCACCTCGCTGGCAGGGCCCTCCTCGAGGACGGCAGCCTCGGGCCTGCCAGGTGAACTCCTCATGACACCCTGAACATGCCACATCCTGTGATTTCTTCAGTGTTTTTTTTTTAGCTTTGAATGATGCACCTGTCGGTGGGAGTGTAGATTTAATCACCCTTAGGAGGGACTCTCAGTGTTTTAGCAGGTGAGACCTGGGGCAGGGGCCAGAGAGCAATTAAGTGTGGCACAGACAGAGAAACTTTTCCTTCTCATTCCATCTGGTGCAGCCCAAGCGGCGAGAAAGACGTGAGGACGGATTGTCAGGTTGCGGTTTCTATGGCGACCGATCTCTTTTTCTCCTATTCAGCGGCGAAATGCAGCAAACACCAAAACACTCCTTGCCGAGCGTGGCCTTCAGCTGGGGCCCTTAGATTCTCCCAGACTCTGCTCCAAGCCCCCCATGTAGAGACAGAGCCTGGTTTCTTCAACCGAGTCATCGAGCGGTAAATGATTGGGACGCACAGTCGATACCTCATTCTCATCAAGTAATACCCACATGGCTCTTTGAAAGAAAGGGTGTTCTGACAGTCGGTCGTTTTGTTATTGGACTGATGGCCGATCCTCTGCGATGTCTCAGTGCTGTCGATTTCACTCTCGAGTTTTCTACCCAGTGGTGGGAACCAGGCTCGGTCGCTCGGGCCTCACCTGGGCCCGGAAGTGCAGGTTCTGCAAGACGCCGCGACATTTCCTCCTCCTGCCGTCCTGGTCTCTCTGCAGGCTTGAAGAGGCTTGTTAAACAGACTCTCTTTGGGGTGGCAAATCCCAGAGAACTTCAGTGCATTTAATGCCCACCCTCTGCCACCTGCAGAACTGAGAGGCGACACTTGTCGGTGCTGGTTCTTCGTGCGTTCTGCGTTCTTGCGCAGAACCACATCAATGCCACAGCCGAGAAAGGACCGTAGGGGCCTCGTTTTCATGAGCATTGGAGAAAATCTTATAAGAGACGTACTAAAGAGGGCAACTTTGGTCAGACAATAAATGCAACCGTAAAAATCGCAAAGTCCGGATATACAGAGAGTTTCCCGTCACAGTAGCTTGATCACAGGGGCCTGAACTCTGCTGCCTGCAGTCTGTTAGATAGCGACTGGCTTTCAACTCTGCACATTAAGAATTTAAGAATATAGTCAACTTCCAGTTATCTGCTCCGGGAGTTATCACTCCCCAGTGGCTTCTGTTTACCACCGATAATTCCGGCTCTTGCCAACTAACTGCGGTTGCAGAGAAGGCGAGATAATATTAGCATGAACTTAATGTAATTGGTGTATGGAATTTATTTGGGGGGTGGGATGCGGAGGGAATGCATCCCTTGTTTATAATACTAGACACATTTCAAATGTGTTGTGCCGTATTTTTTATTTTTTTCAGATTTTCCATTCCACTCTCCATTAATAAAAAGAATTAAGAATAGATTATAATTCTGTCATCTATGGAGGATTTTACTGTGGATTTAAACCACAGTGAAATTGTGTGGAGGTTTTTTTTTTTTTACCCCCCTAAAAATACATGAAGATCCTTTGCAGATTAGGTCATTCTTTTAAGCTAATAGCGCCTTTCACGAACAGGCAGTTAGTTGCAGATAGCGATGTCTCTGGTGAGGAAACCAGGTCTTCAGAGTTTAAGATGTAACGAGAATGAGGACCACGTGTGATCCCACTGGCAACGTGGCCATGCCACGGACTCTGACCTTCAGTGTGCTCCCTCCTGCCCTGAGAATCGGCACCCTGAGGAGGTTTTGGCGCGCTTTGCTGGATTTAAATAAAAAATGCGGCGATCGTTCAGTCCTGTTTTCTCTCTCCACTCCCTCAGACACCCACCTCGCTCTGAGTCTGCTTGTCTCGATGGTGTAAGGTCAAGAATAAATAAAATCTGCCTCCGGTTTTGTCTTCAGTTCCATTTATAACCAGAAGGGCCAGCATGCACAAGGCAGGTCAACCTTCACATGAATATATAATGTTCTGCGTTTAACAATTAAAATAAAAAGGAATGAATAAGTTCAGAAGAGTAGAAACCTGACTTAAAGCTCCTTAATATTGAACAAGGTGTCACACTGCATTCAGGGGTCCAGGAGAAGGGGCCACCTCCGTGATCGCTGTAAACCGTGTGGTTCAGGTTCAAGTGTAGGATACTACTGTTCTGCATTTTCTCATCACTGTTTTTTAACTTGGTTTAAGGCACGACTGGTAGAGGAACTGCTGTTGACAGCTGTAAGTAAAAAAATGGAAATGGCTATTAGTGTTCAGCTTGTAGATTTTTTTAATTGCCTCTTTGTTATAAATATTTCACTGGCTAAATTTAAGCAAGTTCAGTGGGATTGAAATGTCACAGTACTATAGATTTAATAAATGCTGGCATCTTGATGACTGTTTTTTGATGAAGCTAATATTACAAGAGTAATTTTCTAATGACTTAGGTCATGGCTGAATCAAAAAGAGGAACAAGATGATCAATAGCCTTGGATTGTTTTTTTAGCAAGACATACTGTGCTGATAGGAATAAAGGAATTAAAGCACAGTTCATTATATACCAATTTGAATGTAATTAAAACCTTCCTTTGACTTCACTGAAGCCTGTTCTTAGAAATTATGCAAATTAATTGAGACCTTGAAAAGAAGCACATGCAGTGTTTGAGTTCCCTTAGACCAAAGAGATGGTGAAAAAATTACACTCTGCAGTATTTTTGTATAAGTACAATACTCTAAAAGATTTGGTACTTAAAAAAATTGGGCGGGGTAAAATTGCATGTCTTTTTTTTTTTTTTTGTCTGTTTGAGTTCATATCAACCTAAGCAAAAAGGAAGAACCCAAAAGTTAAAGATCCTTGTTCAGATAGCTGCCAGAGGGCAGAGAATTTCCTGCCGCCTTCGATTGTGGAGCTCGGGTTAAGAATTTGGCTTCTGCATAGGGATGATTTCACTGCTTTTCTTACATTAAAATTCTCACCAAGAACATTTTAATTTTGTTGTGTTAATTAATGTGAATATGTTCTCCCCCGTGCCACATTCTTTGTAGTGTTATGTCATGTGAGATGTATTTATCTAATGAAGCATTAGCTGTTTTCAGAGTCCGTGGTAGCCACATAGTGCATTGTAAGAGCGTAAGCTGCGGTTCTTCAAGCTTCCAAAGTCAATGTGGAGATGAGTCAAGTTCAAGTAGGCACGTGAGACCGGAGTGTTTGCTTTTTCTGTCTCCCCTTCCTCCTGGCTCTCCGTTAGATGATAATGCTTTCATCATCTTCCACGGATTATGGATACTGTGTCTCATAAAGAACTGTAATATTCACCCCAAGCTTTCTCACCCTGCCAGACGAGTTTGGGTTGCTGCTCACTAACGGTGACTAGGATAGGATCAGGGCCGCTCCAGGGCAGGTGCGATTCTGAGATGGCTACCTTGGATTCCTCCGGAATCAGGTCCCGCCCTTTTCCAAGCGCGGCAGCCACTTCCAAGACAAAGATTTTACGGGAGGTGGATGTTTACAGCGAAAGTAGTAAAGATGTTTGTTAATTGTTGGTGAAGGCTGTGATTGTCTGTATCTAAGCATTTCGGGGGTCCTTTTTAGGGTTAGAATGCTCTGGCATAACTTTTTTCAGAAACCATTGAACAGTGTTAGGCATTAACAGTAAAAATTGGAGGTTTTAAGTAAATGATCAGTATTACCTGGTAGTAGCTTTCTTTGAAATAAAATTTCAGGAGCCCGTAGGTTGTAGCGTTTTTTGTCCATTTGTTTTTACATTGGTTAAAAATAAAAGATCCTTTTTGGCTTATGTTTCCCAGTCTGTTATATAATCTGGTGGCTGGATCCTGGACTCAGAGTTAGACGGCTTGGGTTGGAAACCTGGCTCCTTTTATTAGCTTTGTATCCTTGCTTAGGTAACCTAACCTCTCTGTGTCTTAATTTCCTCACTGTAAGGTGGATAACTACCCCGCAGTCTGTGGCGGGGAGTGACAATGTGACAGTGCAGGGAAAATGCTTACGAATATTCACAGTGTGTGAGTTGCTACTGTGTCTACTCCCTTGATAGTACAAGTTGAGTATCCCTTTTCCAAAATGCACGGGACCAGAGTGTTTCAGATTTCAGATTTCAGGATATCTGTAGTATACCTACTGGGTGAGCATCTGAAAATCCAAAATCCGGAATATTCCAGTGAACATTGCCATTGGGCATCATGTGGGCACTCAAAAAGTTTTGGATTTTGGAGCATTTTGGATTTGGGATTTTCAGATTCTGGATGCTCCATCTGTATCTACCAAACCAAGTTAGTTTCAGCGCAGAGGTGCCGTGTCTCAGGCGGAGACAGCAAGACGTGCGTAGGCCCTGGAGGGAATAGCGCTGATGGAGCCCGAATGGAGAAAGGAAGTTGGTATCTACAGAATCTCTTTTACGACGCCATTCCACTGAAAATAAGGTTCCCCGAAGAGAGATTGCCACAGTCGCCTGTTAAGACAGTCCTCCAATAAAAAACGAATGTCATTTTACTTTTGATCAATATAAAACTACTTCAGGGCAAAAATAAAAATGGGTCTAGATGAATGTGGATGGGAACGACATTGCTGGCATTTATTAACGGAGAGTAGTTTTTCTGTAAGCAATTTAACCGGACTCTAGTACATCTGAGTGAGCAGTATTTCCCGAGTGTGACAGGGCATATTTGTAAGTATGCTGAGGATTTCGTAATACGTCCCGATCCCAGGAATAACATCATTCTTGATCCCATAATTGCCAAGCGCGGACGGTTCTCCAGAGCTTTGCGAAGGCCAGAATGTCTCTCTCAAATGGCAGCGAATTTCCCATTGTTGCTCAGGAGATAATCGGTTCCATGAATCATCTTCAGGAACCAGGAGCTCTGTCTGTCCTTCACATTGAGAACGATTAGCTGGGGGTGTCTGTAACTGAATGCACGCTCTCAGACTGCATTTGCAGCCCGAAGTCCGCTTAACAGTACGTGGTCCAGGTAATTACATTTGCTTTTCAACGAGAGTATCTGCATCTTCGCTCGTAGATTAATGCGGATGTGCACTTACTCCCACGGAACCCAGCGGATTTGTGTATTGGCTTATCTGGAAATTCACTGCTGTTGAATCCCTCAATTATCATAAAACCTTATTTCTTAGGAGTGTCAAATGACTTCTTTTGCCTTTTAGATCATACTCAAATGCCTCCATCCCTCTGGTATTTAAGGCCCAAGCCTCCCTGAATAAATTTTCTGTGCTGCTCTCCCGGAGTCTTTCCTTTATCATCGAGTCACATGATTTTCATATTCCAAGTTAAGATTCACTCCCATACATCATTTGTCTGCCGTGATCATGGTGATATTTAGTTTTATATGCTAGAAGTAAGAGAATTTGTTCTGACATTTGGGTCTTCTGTACCTGTTCTTGTTTCGTTCTCCCTTTGACAAATGTAGATTTTTTTTGTGTGTGTGTATTTCATGCAGCATCTGGTAGCCTGCTGTGGCATACCTGTGCGTGTTTGTTTTCACGGAGAGCAGAGCGAGAGGAGTTAAGTGGTGGCCGTGTGAGCACGTGCGCTCCGGGAGAGAAGGCAGGAAGCGTCCCCGCTTAACCCGGAGATGGAGGTGGCTGCAGAGGACACCAAAGTCATTAGCAATGAGCATTTATAATGCAGTCTGCAGCCCCGAGTGGAGAAGGGTTATCTGAGGAGCAAATTGCTAAGGAGAGGCAGCCGTGGCCTGGTCTCTGCACCCAGCCCCGGGGAGGCTGTTGGTACAGTGCTCCTGGGCCACGGAGTCTCAGCACAGCTTCGGGAGCTGCGATCGAGAGGCCTTCCAGAAGGGCTTGGAGCCAGCGCTCAAGGATGGGTGTGGCCTGGGTTAAGACTCCACGTCAGTGGTCCAGGTGGAACTGAGAGCCTGGGGTGTAGAAAGGACCAGAGGTTGTGAGTCAACCCTGCTTAGAAAGCCGGCTCTACTCAGAGAGCGAAGATCAGGGCAGAAGTATCCAGAGCAGAGAGTGGCACAGAATCTGGAATGGCAGGAAGTGAGAGGACAGCCCTGGTGGTGGACACCACTGGGCAGGTGCCCCGTCCCTGTGGCTGGGAGCTGGATCTCAAGCGGGCCAGCCTGGTAGCAGCGGGTGTGCCAGGGAACGTCACAGCACTGAAGGACAGGGAAGCCGATACTTCAAGACAGTGTTAGGTTCATCTGGACCCTTTTTTTAGTTGCAGATGCGTCATGAGTGCCCGAGGGCAATTCTGTGTTGTCACACAGCATAATGATGGCTGCTCCGGCTTGCTGAGTACATTCAGGCAAACTTCTATGACATCATAATGTTAGAATAATTCCTCTTTTCAAAAGATGAAAACATTTCATGATTAAACAGAGATAAGATATTTGCGTGCAAAATCCATGAATGTGACTCGGCCCCCACTGATTTGGGTACTGGGGCATTGGGGTCTTGACAGGAACCTGAGCTTTGAATCTTTTTTGGACGTTTTTTTAAAAATTTTATTTTTTATTGTTACATAATAGATGTGCATATTTTGGGGGTACACGTGATAGTTTAATTCATTCGTATAATTTGTAAAGATCAAATCGGTGTCATTGGATATCCATCACTTTAAATATTTAAACACTCAACTTAATTGTTCATCTTTTAACACAGATGTCAGCGAGGCAGTTCTGGTTTAGTTTTGGTGTCTCAGCACTTGTGGTTGACGGCCTTGCCTTGGCATTACACGGTTGCTTTCCACTACTTCTCTTTCCTGGCCCACCTTCTGCCAGTCACCTTAAAAATAAATGCTTGCTTTATTTGCTACATAAACAATAAAAAGTCATCTCCTGCACCTAAGAATATTTCCTTCTGCTTTCCTTTATGCAGGTAATTTTTGGAAAGTGTGGATTGTAAATGCTTAAGGGATTTTTGAGGGTTTGGAATGGGCCAGTTCCTTCCACTGGTTTTTGTTGTATTTGGCCACGTCCCTTCTTGTTCTGGTTGGGGCAGTGTTTGCGTCACCCACACTGAGCACTTACTGTGCGTGCACACATGCTGAGACCTCTGCAGGTTGCTGTGTGTGGGGACCTGAGAAATGCAGGGGTCTTGCGGGGTCCCAGAGGTGTTTACATTCTGTAGGTCTTTGGCGACACGGTGGAGAGTTTTCTAAGCAGCTCCTCCTCCGTGGTCTGCCGTGGCACGTTGACGGTGCGGCTGGCAGAGCCGGCGTGGCCCGACTGCGCTCTGTGCAAGCCTCAGGGCTGGATCCAGAGTGGCATTGTTGAATTAATTAAAAATCCACTTTAGGTTTGTAGTTAAAAAGAAAGTAATAGGTCCCCAGATATCTTTTTATACTTCACAGCCCAACGGATGTGTTTGGAAAGCACAGGATTTATTTGCAGCTGTCATTTCCTCAGGGACAGACCACAAGTACACTTATTCATCCACTGCTGTTTATCCAGACTGAGTTATGGGGTGACCTCCATCTCAGCAAGATGGATTCTGGCGTGCAGAGTCCAGCCTGCAGCCTCATCCACTGCTGGATAGCTGAAGTGGGTATTGAAATTTGTTTTCTCAAGGAGGCAAGGAAGCCCCGACTGCTCATATAAGGTTGCCGTGAGCGGGTTGTAAAACTGCCAGACTCTCATTAAAAGAGGGGTGTTGCTCACCTTTATTGAGTGGGAGTCAGGTTCTGATTGTCTGCAGGACAGTTCTGGATTCTTGGGTGTGCACATCTCCAAGATCTTCCGCTCACTACCCGTAACTGGTAAGCTGTGTGCACTTATGCAGGAGGTGGGGGCGACTGTCAACCAGAGGGTCCGCACGGAAGCCCTGCGATGTAACTCCAGCAGCAAGAGGCCACGTTTTCCGAAGACATCCTGCTGCATTCAGGATGACTGATATCCTCCATCACCCCGCCGGCTTCCGTTGATAGCACCTGGGAAGATCCAAGCCGTGTGATGTGAATTTTTTTGCTCAGTGCGAATTTAAGCGTGGCCACAAAGGCTGGGTGCCTCTCCCTTGGAAAAGCAATGTAGGCTGCAGAAAATAATTAGATCCCCAGTATCTTGCAATAATTAGACATTTGAAGCGGGGAGGGTTAATTATTTTCATCCGATTTCAGTTGCCCAGTGAAATGCTCAAGGAGAACCTCCGGGCCATTCCTGAGTCAATTCCCGATGCCACCTCTTTCAGTATTGTCCTCTTCCTCCCGCAGGATCATGCAGATTTGCGAAGCCATTTCTTCACAGTTGGGATGAAGCTAGAAACCGTGAACATGAGTGAGCCCTTCCATATCTGTCCTGCATCAGTGACCAAGGTGGGTTCTCCTCCCCCGCTCTGGCCCCTGGCCCCCAGAGTGGATCAAATTAAGTCTTTCAACTCCAAGCCAACCAGATGAAACACATTCGCCCAGGGTATCAGCAATGCCCGGCGAACCAAAGGCAGATTGTGTCTCTCCAGCCCAGCGCTGCTTTAAGCTCTTTTTATTATAGGTAGCACAGGGCGAGTGTAATCAGATGCCTCCTCTTACATCACACAGGGGCGTTTTTCCTCGTCTTCTGATAGTCGTCCACCAACGAGGTGCATGTCGTGATCATTATAAGAGGACCTATTTTCTCCTGCACGGGTCGTAGTGAATCTGATCTATTTATATTTACAAGATACTTGAAAACAGTGAAAAGCAAGTTCTCACCGCCCACATGTCCTTTTTCTCAGCTGCCTTCATTGAAGACAAACTCATGCTTCTAAGATTTGCAGATTCCGATGGAAATTACCTTTTCATGTAAAGGCATTTTTATGATGATCTGATAATCTCCTAAGATTATGATATCCCTTCCCCACAAAAGACTTGTCAGTGACATAACCTATGGTAAAATCTAAATTGCCTGTTTCTACCTTAAGTATCCGCTTATGAACGGTGGGAGACACTGGGCCTTCTTAGCCCACGTGTGTCTTGGTTTAAGGGCCTTTTGTGTATTTCAGTGGGAGAATGTAATTAAAGATTCAGAAGTCAATTTTATTTTAATTCCATTTTCTTAAGGGAACTGGATTTGTTGATGCAGTCATTAGTGTTTTAAGGTTATTTGAGTCGAAATTTTTAAAAATTAATGATATGGTGAAATTGGAGAAATTTAGTGATGATAATGTATTGAAGACTATGGAAAGTGATTATAATAATGAAATACTTTTTTTCTTTTCTGAATGTTTGTTTCTTTCGCGAACATCAATTACTTTTATAACTGTTTATTTAAAGGGTAACTTTAAATATTTAAGGTAATTTATTTAAAGAAAGTATCGACTCACGCTTTATATGATCATCTTGAGGTTAAAACGCATGCACGTCCATTCATTTGCCATCCATTAAAAACCTATTTATTTAAAATGGCCTTTGAGGTTCTTTGCTGTGTCTTCTGGTAGTTGTTGGAAGTTTTTCCTACACTGAAGCCTTGCTCCTTGCTGAATCCTGGCCAGAAGTTCCCTTTGTTCCCTCAGTGGGTGGCACAGTCACGCCAGCTGCCGATCACATTGTCCTCGTGCGGAAGAGCCACAGTGTCCCCCTGACCTGGTATTTAAAATAAACTAAACAGAGCTGGTGTGCTTAGCGGTCAGCGGTAGCCCCTCTCACATTCTTATACCTGTAAATAATTGCAGTATGTAATGACAGAATGTGACATACAAACCAGAGCATCTTTATCTAGTTGGATGGACGTCCAGTGGTAGTTATTCGGTCTTCACCATAAATAATTTTCTCAAAATAGACCTCACTGGGGGAGAGAGGGAGTAGGTATTTTTACCGATTTTATTAGCGTTTTTCTTTCCCATCTACCAGTGATAAAATACTTAAGTCACGCAGTCTCTCTGCTTCCCCCCCCCCTTACGACCCTGTGTTGCTACTGCTTGGGCTTGGGGCGTGTGCTTTTGTCCCTTAGAACCTGGGCGGGCACCCCCTCGGGTGCAAAGCTCGTCTTCCTGTCATGAGGCATCAGAATATTCTTAGTGTAGGAGACGTTTGTAATTAAATGCATTTCTCTGAGCACTGGAGAATGTTTTAGAATATTACCTTTGAGAATATTACACATTGTGCTGTCATCACTCATCACAATCCAAATTTCATTTACCCCCTCCCATGGGGTTTTTCTTGGTGGCAATAAGTAAACAACGTTACAGCAAACAGACCAGCACGTAATGGATTTGGTATTAAATGGCCAACCTCTAGCAGTAAAGCGGAATAGTGTTTTTGGTGTTCGTAACAGGGTAAGATATTGAGATGTTGGTGATATATCGTCTGTGTTAAGTGAGCTATGTTGTATCGACAAGAAGAAAGAGGAAAGAATACTAGAATGAGAACTCTCGGGTTCTGTTTCTGTGCTGCCGTCTCTGAGCTGTGTGGTCTTGGGCAAGTTGGTTAACTGCTCTGAGCTTTTCGTTCCGAGACTGGTAGGTTCTGGCCCGGGTGGATCACAGAGCAGTCGTTCTCACTACTTGGGAACACGAACCCTGATGGAGTTGATGAAACCGACTAAGCTTTTCCCCCGAGAGGTGTGCCCACGTGAGCGTGGATTTGAACAGGTTTTGGAAGTTCCTCAGTGCACATCTTCACAGGGTCTTGCAGCACTGAGAGATCCGGGCACCAGAGTCACATGTTTCAATGTACATACGTGTCTGGGTATGAGTGTCTGTGAAGGACAGACCTGATCACAGTGATTTAACAGGTATCTACTGAGCATTCACAGGCACTATCCCGGACAGCGGGGACATTGTCTCTGCTGTTAGGACGCTTATATTTTAATAGGGGAGAGACAGACAATAAACAAAATTAAGGAATAAATAAATATAGTACGTTACACGTCAAATGCTAGGAGAAAAATACGTCAGGGAAGGAGCATTGCCGTGCAAGGAGGATGGGGTTTTCAGCAGGGCCGTGGGGAATGGCCTTCCCAGGCGTATTTGATCCTTTGCTCCCTAAAGTTGACTTTCAAAGGCAAAACCTCAGGCAGTAGAATTACAACTTTTTATTGGAATTAACACAGAGAAGAACAGAAATGAATTTCTTCCCCTGCTTATCTTTGAACTAGATTGCTTCCAGAAAAAGAATGAAAGACCCAGGAATCACAGCTTAGTAAAACTCTTAAAGTTTCCTAAGAAAGTCTGGTTTGTGTCTGTTGAGTTGGGAAAAGGATCTTTTTTCTCTGGCCAGTTTTGCATACTCGGTTCTTTAAACCCATCATGCTTTTCAGTTTGGGCCCATCGGATTCTGTCCTCTGCTTTTTCTGTCAACAGACCTCGTTCCTATTCCTTCATGGATGTTTTTTCTTAGATTCAGTGGACATTTATCCGGTTCCTATGGACAAGGCATTTACTATGCACTTGAGAATACTCTTCATGAATGAAAATGAGGCTGCTGTCCTCAAAGAACTCAGGATCTATCCGGAAAGACACATGTGTTGTCAATCCACAGGAAGGAAGGAGGATTTTTCAACACGAGTTCAAGTTTGGTGCTCTGGGAGCACAGAGCAGGGTCTCTTCATTCCAGCCAGACCAGCAGCATTGGAATTTGAGATGTAGCTTGAAAAATGCACTGTAACTCAGGAGCTTGAGCATGGAGTTGGGGTGTCGTAGTCCCTGAAAACGCTGAGCAAAGGCAGGCTTGACGTACCTGTCTCCTGTCGGGCTGGAGGATGGGGTATTCGGAGGGATGTGCTGCAGGTTGAGGCTGGCATTCCCCAAGCCAGGTCTGGGAGGTTCTGGAAGCATGTGGTACAAGGAGTGTGAGTCCCGCCATGGACACCGAGAACCCCGTTTGACCCTTCACTTCCCACCTTGGCTGTCAGCGAAGCTGGGGTTGGTCCGACTTTGCCAGTTCGTCTTCCAGCTGTGGTCATTGGGGTTTACTTATCTAAGCAGTTAATTTTTTTCCATTCTCTCTCTTCTATTTATTCTAGTTATTTGTTTATCTTTCCATTAATGTGACCAGAAGGGTCCATTCTAACTTTTTAGCAAGTTAGATTAATTTAGTAACGGACACTGAAATCCCAGTTCATGCCCAGATCATTTTGATGAGACGAATTAACCGCCTTTGGAAGCCGTGCCAACATTTTATCCCGGCATTCTATGTGATTCCAAGGAACTCACCATTGGCTCTATTTTTTCTCTTTTTCCTTTAGGTTTTTAGCAATCATTTTTTTCAAGTGACTATTGACGACCTACGACCAGAACCTAGTACACTCTCAATGCTGTGCCATGCGGATTCTTTGGGGATTTTGCCAGTACAGTGGTGCCTTAAAAACGGAGTCAATCTCACTCCTCCCAAAGGTTTGTAATCTGTGAAAATTTTCAGGGTTTGGGTGA
Organism: Varecia variegata; assembly: GCA_028533085.1. Lineage (NCBI taxonomy): Eukaryota > Metazoa > Chordata > Mammalia > Primates > Lemuridae > Varecia > Varecia variegata. The sequence continues at coordinate 2,727,809 of CM052453.1, read as the reverse complement.
TTCAGGAGGGTGTCTTACTGCCACTGAAGTGCTGCCTTCGTTAATCTGGAGAAGTTTATACTGTGAAAGATTTAGATGCAGTGGCAATACAGCTGGCTTCTTCATTAACTTGACATAGGCGTCAATCATACCAGCTCTGTGTCCTGATGGAGCGTGTGGCCCGGGGCTTCTCTGTCCCCTGGAGGTCCCTCATCAGTTATTATTGTGTTATTGGCAGCTTTGCTGCTGCTGTGTCCCGACAGAGGGTGCAATGTCGCTGGATGATTGGGGTTCAAGACTCGAAAGTGTCTGAGAAGTGACTTTAAAACTGCAACACAATACTAATGAAGCCTTTGTTTTGTTCTTTAATTTTCAACAAGATCAATTTTCCCCAGAGTCCATTTGCTCTCAGATATCCAACAATTTGACGCTATCATACATTAAAATAATTTAAAATTGGGGTCCAAGAATCACATCATTAGTAAGTGTCACACTTACAGTTTACTGATTTGATTTGTTGTCCCTTGTAGGTCTCTCATTGATATCTCCATAAAATTCATCCTTCTGAGTAATTTGGGGGGAGTTTTGAGGGCCTTAAGCAGGACTAGCTGGGGTCAATGGACCATGACTTCTATGTGGCTTAAATGGGCCATATGTGAACATAGTCAGAGAATTACAACGTTAGGGAATAATTTTCCCAGGGTCTGTAGTTATAAGAAAGTCAGGCTTTATTTGTTGAACTCCCTTACCATCTTGTGAGAGTGCAATGTGTTTGTTTTTATAATTAAAATGAATTAGCATTTAGAGGCAGTGGTGGTTGCGGTAGTAGTGGTTTTATGGTTTCTTTTTGAGGTATTCTGTTACATGTCTTACAACTCAACACCAGGACGGAGAACCATGCTGTAGAATTTTTCCAAGCACCATTCTTTACTGTAGTAACGTATGAAAGTCGACGCTTTGTAAAAAGTTTGTTGTTTTTAACTTAAATCCTGAGATTTATGTAGAGAGTATGTAGGATTTATTGTGCATATTGCCAAGTGATGTCACATGTGTTGTTGTTTAGATTTCTTTTAAAACCATGAATACTGCTATGATTACGATGTGTTGCCTGATCCCAAAGAGATATTAGGTAGAAAACAGCTCATGAAACAAAAAAATCTGGAAGTATAGAAGAGATGTGAAAAGAACATAGATTTTTTTTTGTTAACGCTGTTTTGACTCTGTTCCTACTAAAAAAAAAAAAAAAAATCTGTCCCCACACCTTAGAGCTAGCATGGATAGGAATTTTTCTGTGTGGCTTTCTATGTAAGTGCCTTCCAGGTAAGCAAAGGATAGAACCTTGGAGATTTCACCCCATTAGTTTAAACCAAATAAACAATAGGTCAATATTGTAAGCACCATGAAAAGTGATCAAACAAATAAATAGATAGACTCAGCAAAAATGTGTACAGGTTATCAACCTTGACTCGCTACTTTTAAATTATTTCATTAACCTTTCCGGCATGGACCATGAAAGATTAATTATAGAATCCGAGGAGGAAAAGTTCCACCCAGGGGCATCTTTTGTAGCAAATGTTAAGCCTTTAAATTTCTCTTGTAAAAGGCTCGAGCAAAGGCTGAAGTAATTGGCTTACGTGAGTGCTTTGATTTGTCTCTGTTAGGCTGGCCGTTTAATAGACACATAAACTGTTAATACGATTTAAGAAGTAAAGGTGTATTTTAATGATCATGGAGACACAAAACAGGGAGCCCTAATTGGTATTCTCTTTTCCTAAAGAACAGTCTCAAACACGGACTGATGAACTTGATCTGTTTTGTGGTCCATTATGTTTCACACGTACCAAAGTGGGCAGAACATAATACAGGACACTCAGGCCCTGCTGCCCTGCTGCCCTGCTTCCGCAGATGCTCACGCTTTGCCGTGTTGATCCACATTTCTGAAAAATGAAATATGGGAAATGAAAGCATCACAGATACAAATGAAGGCTCAGTCGCCCTTGCGTCCTTCCTTTCCCACACCCCGTGTCAAACCTATCCATGGATCCCGTCAGCGTTTGCAGAATCTCACCACCGCTTACCACCACCTGCCTGGCTTAGCCCACCAGTGAGTCTCCCCCGGTTACTGTGGTGGTCTTGGGTTTAGCTCAGGGGACCTCAACACGGCAGTCACGTTGATCGTGTTAGAACGTGGATCACAAGTCCCTCCTCTGCTTGGACTGTCCAGTGGCTTCCACCTCACTCAGTGTCTAGGTCAAGACCGTGGACAGCTGGGCGGGGCACGGTGGCTCACGCCTGTAACCCCAGCCCTCTGGGAGGCCGAGGCGGGAGGATTGCTTGAGCTCAGGAGTCCAGTGGCCTCATTTGTCTAGTCCCATTTTCACAGAAGAGGCAGCCACCTGCGGCCAGCTGTCCCTGCCCTCTGTGAGCTTCTGGGACTCTCCGCTCTGGGTCACTTTTGAAGTATCTGTCAATTGAAGTATCTGTCAATATTTTTGATTATTGAAAATGAAGAACCCCCCCCCTTTTTTTCAATTATCCCTAAATTCACTTCATTCTTCAGGATTTTTAAGACGGTTTTGCTGTTGACAGCTGATACTTATTTGATGTCAGGCTCCATCTGGGGACATATCTGTGTCCCTTAACATTATGTTTATAATTCAAAACAGCATGTTGAACATGCCCCCAGACAGTGAAGTATATTAAGTGTCACACCATGACCGATAATTAAATACTTGGCAACATAATTCTTATTTTAAAAGATAAGGGAGGGGGTATGGCTGGTGTTTTTACTAAACCAACTGGTTTCTCTTCTCTTTCCTTGTTTTCCATTGCTGTTTTCTCCTGCCCTGATCCATGAACATAGAATAATTCAACTGGAAATTAACAAATGAGTAAATTTTAAAGGTCTGCATCAGGAAGGGCTGACAAGTGAACATCAGCTGAGAATATAGAGGCAGTTGGAAGATTTCAAGAGGGAGGTTGCAGTTGTTTAGCAAACAGTGGATGAGAAGAAATGCTTGAGTCAGTTACTGGTGTTTTTTCCTGTGAGCCTGTGATGTACCTATAGAAGCTCCTTCGTGAGACAGACAGAGGCAATGTTTCAAAAGGCATCTCCGGAGTTGACAGACCGGCTCCCAGGGCAGCTCAGCCAGCTCAGCGCTGCACCATGTCACCTCCAGGGCACCATCCCGTGAAGTGACAACACTGAGCACATGGCTTTAGCAAGTGTTCAAGGAATTTTGGTTCTTTCAAACACAATAAAAGCTTGGGCTTGAAAGGAGAAAGGTCAGTTTTCAATTAGAAGAGTAATGCATTAAAAAAACGCCCAAAGGAACGGCTCGATGAGTCACGAGATTTTCTGAGACAGGACTGAGAACCCGGATCTTAGAATGTGGGTTCTGTTGCGTCTTCTTTCGTTCAGATATCTGGGTCCTGGTATTTGCTGATCTCCGAAGATTATTGTATCACTTTCTCTCTCCGAGTGAGGTTTGAACTAAAAGTTAAGCAAGCTTGCTATTTGCACACGCTCTTCTGACATTTAATAAAGTAAACAAACGTTCTCGAGGGTGAAGACGATCTCTCCCCGGGGCTGTTTGCTGTTGAGTCCCACGTGGTGAGAGCTTCAGAGCCCTCTTGCCTAATTCTCCACGTCTCTCTCCGTCCTTGCTTTACCCCGCTGTGACACTGCTGCCAGACTACGTGTCTGTCACTCCCAGTGACTGCCAGAGCCTTTTCCATCCTCATCACACCAGCAACTAAACAGAGTCTGGCGAACTGGAGACTTGCAGTGAATATTTCTCGAAGAGGAGCTTTTATTCTGGCCTGTCTCTTTTATTAGAGAGAGAGAGAGATCTTTTTTTCAAACCCGTCCCTTACCCCCGTCTCAAGCCACAGGCAAGGGGCAGGCAGCCACCACGATTGTCTCAGGGTGGTCGTGAGTCCCTGATTCGCTTCCTCTAGGAACTGGGGAAAATCCGGATCCTGTTGGCAAAACACGAAGCTGAAGGCAGAGGCTGTCGTGGTGTGGTCCACACGCCGGACAGACCCTCGGCTGAGCGGCCAGTGCCTTGATGATCCTTTAAAACAGATCAAAGATGCTGTGTTTCAAATAATTTTTATTAATGAAATAATTGTGCCATCGTTATTGAAAACTTGGGCAATACAAAGAGGTAGAAGAAAAAAGTAGCCAAGAGTCCTGCTGCCCAAAAGATGATGGTGATATTTATTACTAAATTCTTACATTTCCTCTGGTCTTTTTCTTTGCATATTTTTATATAAATCGAATTCTCTGTGTGATTGTAGCAGTCTTTTGATCTAAAGCCATAGCTATTATATTTTATGAGTATTTTTTTTAACTTACTACGTGCGATTTCATGCCTGCTGTGACATTCCGTGGACGTGGATACGTCTCATCTCTTTTGCTCTGACTGCATGGAAAGTTGTTTGTTTTTATCCCCCTGTTAGCAGTCACGATGCCATAAATATCTTAATGTATAACACTTTTTCAGTTTTTAGGGCCGTTTTTATGGGTTAAGTTCCCAGAAGTGAAATTGTGTCAGAGGGTATGAACAAAACAGTTTTTCCAAAGAACTGTCCGTTGGCACCACCAGGAGCACCGCGTGCAGGGAGAGCTGTTTTACGTCCACACATTTGTATCGGAGGGAAAAGGGTCATCCACCTCTTCCCTTCTGGACCTGTCACAGGGAGAACTTCATTCAGAATAAACACTAATAAAAGCTTAAATAACTCTAATGGTTGTGGCTCAACAGTCTCCCGTGGCAGCTTGTTGCAAATTTTAATAGCCTGAGGGGTTTTATTTCCTTTTATTTTCTTCTCTCTGCTGTTTCCCTCCCTCCCTCCAGGTTTAAAACATGTTTTCCTGGCTGCAGTTAAGCCTCGGTACTTCTTGTTCTGTCTTTGTTGATTAATGAACGTAATTGGCCCCTGTTGTCTCTGTTATACAATCCAGGGCGATTTGTTTTTACGCAGCAGTTATTTTCTGAGCTGTCACAAAACCGCCTTACAAAGAGAGCTCATTATCAGCCCAAAGGAAAAGAATTTTAAGTGATGGAAGTGAATAAAGGTCCTTAAAGAGAAGGAGGAGGAGTCCTCTACACTGTTCACATGTTCAAGAAAATGAGTGCGTTGTAGGGGCAGAATAATTAATTGTTGCTTAGAACACACCCGGCAAGACTTGATTGTATCTAGAAATTATTAGATTGGAAATGGCTCGCCATAGACAGAGGGTTGAGGGCTGGATATTTATCGAAGGGTTTGAATGCATTAATAGATCCAAGAAAACATGGAACTTGATATTTTATATCGTGGGTTGATGTACATGAGAAGTTGGCTATAGAAAACCCAGCTACACATTGATATGTAAGGACTAGGGGTGACTTCTAACTTGGAAAGTTTTATCCGAGCAGATACTGACCATGAAGAACACCCCAATGTCATGCTGTATCAGAAAATGCTTTGCTGTTCACCTATACGGGTTTTTCCTATCCTGCCTTTCTCTTCTGCTCACAAAATTAACTCAGGGAGTAGCGGAGGTCCAGAGAGGAGATGACAGAACAGGAGATCTTGACCTGAACAGAGTCAGTCTGCCACGACCCCATTCCAGTGGGATCCTCGTGTTGCAGAAGTTCATCTCGTCTCCATGGATTGAGTTGTGACGGCTCCCAGAGCAATGCCTTGTTCCGGAACCTCTCTTCGTCCAACCTCGGCACACTTTTCTCCCGGAAGGAGAGAAAGGAATTAGTAACAGAGAGGTGGAACAAAGTTCTTAGTAGCAGCACTAAGATAGTTAGTAATGGTGACTCTGAATCATGGAATGTGACAGCCAGAGGGCCCTAAACCTCTGCTCTTGGTTTTGTGAGTTTGTGGATGAGGAGAGTCAGGCACGGAAGATTTAACTTACTGTCCGTGGTCCATCCAGGGACTGGTAGGGCTGGGTCTGAAACCCCGATGCCCTCATCTGAGATTCGGTGCCCCTTTTACTGCTAGGAAACTCTCGCCAGTGTCAGGTGCCTTGGGACTAATTCTTCCGTCCTTCTTCAATAACCCAAGGGCTTGATCCAAACCCTTCCAGAGAGACTGTGCTCAAGGTGGAGGGTTATACTAATTGTAAAGAAACTCGCATTGCGTTACCTTAAGATGTGTTTTATTTTGTTTAAAAATGTTCAGGAGAAAGTCGGTTTGGTCCCTTGCAGAAACCTCTGATGCAAGAGCCATTTAGCTGGAGGGACAGCTGGGAGGAAAAGGGGGTGGGAGGGAAGGACAGGTGGAAGGACTTGAAGAACCTCTTTGAAACTAGCTGGAAAGAGTTCGTTAAACGTCTCAAAACCCTGGCACTTCTTACTGCCTTTTGGAAAAGAATCGTCAGTCTGTACAGAATGAAGCAGATGTCTCAGGGGAGAAGGGGACAGCCCTGCAGCCGATGGCAGTGTCAGGGGTCAGTGTGTGGGACCGGAGGAGGACGGCTGCTTCCTTGATCAATTGCCCGCCTCCCATCCTTAAGCAAATTGGGTAAACTGAGCTTAGTTAATGGAAATAACACCTATCCTGTGCTTGAGAGCACAGATGGGGTAGGAGGAAACCAGCATCTTGAGTTTCTTTAATAAAGAGTCTCTGTGGTCCTTCTGCCACCGTGGGATTCAGCACCTAAAAGTCCTCACGTCAAGTGAATTTGCAGTTTTCGAATTTACAACAATAGTGGGGAAAGAAATTGGGAGATCTGGGTCAAAAACAGACTTGAAAAAAATCCCTTATAGATTTATTTTACGTACCTCTCAATGCATGAAGAGAGCACACAGTGAGTGAAGACAGCAGTGCCATTCCACACGCTTTCAGTTAGTCGTAATGGGACTATATTTTTCATTTCCATTCCGTGTTTCCAGGAAAATTTTAAAGGTCTTGCTCCCTTTTCTGTGGCATGCCACGTTGGTTTGATTTCGTGCAGAGAATACTCATATTAAGAGGCATTTTCCTACCTAGGTTATGTTTCCTGATCTCTCATCCATGACTCTTTCTCCCTCTCCTCCTGCCATGTGTGCTGTGGTGGTCACGACAGATGAATACACTGTGTAATTGCAGCCCCCCATCAAGTGAAAAGAAAGGAAGGAAAAGAATGAAAGGAAGGAAGAGAGAGAAAGAAAGAGAAAAGAGACCACTTTGGTGGGCTCCGTATTTAGTTGAATTCATGTCGATGAATAGTTGTTTTTTCAACACCTCCCGTGACCAGACCGCCCCCAGTGTCACGCCGGAGGCCTGTCTTTCCAATCCTTGTTTTCCATCATCCTCGCAGCCCAGTTCCAAGGTTTGCTTCCTCTTCCTTCATTCCTTTGGGCGCTTCATCCCTCCCACCCCTGCTCTTTCTTTGCCCTCTTCTATTAAAGTTTTTAAAATCATCCCTTGTCCTGTTTCCCCCTCCCCCCCAATAAAGTCTCATGATTTCCACAAGATACCGAGAATTAAGTTTGCATGAACTGAGAATTTACCTGCAAAGAGGTTGCAGGAGGAGTCATTGTCTATTTCTGCAGGTTGGGTTGTGAGCGTGTGTTGTGTGCCATTTCCGTCTCCCCACCAGCAGGTGGCACTGCAGGTGAGCTCACCTCCTCACCTGGGTTCAGGCGCCATGTCCCCATAAGGATGTCTCACCTGTGCGCAGTACTAATCAAGTCACGTTTTCTGAAATACTTCATTTGACTTCGTGGACTCTGAAGTGCTGTTAGGCTTAAGAGAACTTTCTTCTTTGGGGACCTGCTCTTACACCCCTTCTTATTTTGTCCGTTTGGGCTTTAGCTTGGCTCACGTGGTGTTACCTGCATTTTGTCGTTCACAGGTTACTCTGGCCAGGACTTCGACTGGGCAGATTATCACAAGCAGCATGGCTCGGAAGAAGCACCTCCGTTCTGCTTCAGAAATGTAAGACGCTTACAGAGATGTGCCCACCTTTTTTTTTTTTTTTAAATCATAGATGTTGTTGACCATAAGTTTAATAAGTCACTTTCTATTGATTGATGAAAGCTGGAGAACCCTGCACTGGAGAATTACAAAACTTGCAGAGTTTTTGAGAAGTGGCCCGTTCAGGCCGTGTGTGTGTTAGGGTGTGGCTGGGCTGCGGTAGCAGATTGACTAGTAAGTGCACGGTGGCTGGAGGAGGTTGAAAGTCAGCGGCAGAGTCTCACTTATGGAAGAGCCCACCGTGTTCCTGATGGGTGAGTCTGGGGCTAGAGTCACTGAATGTAGCCAGCAGTTGGGAAAAGAGACCAAGTTCTAAATACTGTAGCCCGAGCGTGACCTATATTATCAATACTTCTATTTACTTTCTACTGGTGGCTGCACGATGCCATTGGTGAGGCCAGGAAGTGGGTCTTGCTGGGCTTCTGTTGCCCAGGTATGATTCTATAGGAAGGAAGAGGACAAATGTTGAGGGATAGCTAGCCGTCTGTGCCCCATTAGGCATGCCTTCGCTATGCGGTGTTGTATCGACAAGCTCATCCATAGAGTCTTCGCCCCTGGGGTCGATTCTTAAAATATGGTCTTAAGTATTTTCTTTGATTACTGGTGAGATGCTAGTCAATCTTGTGCTTTGCTTACTTTAAGCTATTATCTTGTTCAAGTAGAGCATATTGGCATGGTACTAGGATGTTTGTGACGTGTAAAATAACAATGAGTGTGTGTGTACACACGTGTGTTCTTGCATAATTATAGGAGGTGGTTTTATAAAGTACAGTCGTGTGTCACTTGATGATGGGGATATGTTCTGAGACATGCATCCTCAGGCAGTTTTGTTGTTGTATGAACATTGTAGAGTGTACCTCCACAACCTAGATGGTGTACCCTGCTACACCTAAGCTAATAATGTATGGTATAACCATTATAATCTCATGGGACCGCTGTTGTATAATTGGTCCATCCTTGACCGAAATGTCATTATGCAGCGCATGACTGTAGTTTATAAAATTACAAATACTTCGCCAACCCTAGGAACTGTGAAAAGAAACATGAATTATTATCTCTGTTTTTAAGAACGAGGCTTAAATGTATAGCCTGGTGTGTCCAGCATAATTTTAGCTATAAAAGTTAATTCCTTATGCTGAGAAAAAAAGATACAGTCTCCTTTTAATTGGGATCTGTAGATGAAACGGCGCAGAGCATTCCCAAATCAAAGCCCTGTTTTCTGAACACATTCTCCGGGAGCTGCTGGGTCGTTGACACCCCAATAGTAATTAGTACTGTGGAGATAACAGAATATGAAAAATGAGATGAGAAAGGGTTGGCTTAATAGGAAGAAGCTCAAAACCGAGCGTACGTGGGAATCAGATTTTGGAGAATTAAGCAGGTTGGTTACTGGGTCAACTTGTGCTCGGACATCCTGGAACCAGTCAGTGGCAGGGCTGGAAATCAGGGCTGCTCACTTGGTCGAACGACCTTTCTGCCGGACGACTCTGCCTTTGCATGACAGCGGCTTCTCTGTAGCGTGGAAGAACTGTGCGGCGTGTGTAGGTGACAGGGACGGCTGGCTGTGTCACCCATGCCCACGAGGACTGCAGCTGGTTGGTTCCTGAGGCCCCTAGGGCTTAAAACGTGCAGCGCTGTCTAACCTGACCTCTCCCCGTTGATATCGCTTTTGCAGAATCTGTCGGCCTGTCTGCCTTCCTTTTAGGACTGTGGAAACCCTCTGTGATACCCCCAAGGCTGCCTGAGATGGCGCTTTGTGCCCGACAAGAGAAATGATTCCTTCCCTGACTCTTTAGCTTTGGGAAGAAAATCCTGGCATCTTCCCTTACAGGGAGTTACTGCTTCTATGACAATGCAGTTCCACTAAAGCTTCTTTTAACACGCCCTCTACTACCATTCAGCCAGGAGTTGTCCAAATGGCTTTTAATTGTGGGGCAAGTAGTCACGTTCCCAAGTGGCTTCTGCACTTGCGGGATTTAGCTACCCAGATTAAATCTGTTTTAATGACTTCGCTGCTGTGTTCATTAAGATGCCTTTGTTTCCGGCTCTCCGTTTATTTAGTAGACAGGACTGCTGGCATGTGCATTGCATTACTGGTACTTTGCTGAATGTGTTAGCTGGCTACAAGTGTTCTTTAATGGAATGCTTATTATGAATTCATTTTTTAATCACACATCTCGTGTGTACCGGAGGAGAGCTGGTGTGGGATTGGATGCGTAGAAGACATTTCCCCCCGGGGATGCTTCACAATCAGAGGCTGTTAGCAAAGGGATGGATGCAGCCAAATGCTTGGAAAATAAACTCCCAGCTAACAGTTTTGCTATTGATCCTTGATCAATTACCCTCCAGCCATGGACTGAAGCGAAAATAGGTTATGTGGTTGTAGTGTTCCCTTATTAAGTAGGATAAAATGCATTTTAACCTACTTAGAGCTTTTCCAAGCAGCCTATCGAGTTGTATTATCAGAAAGAAGCTGATGCGTAAGAGCCGTGGATGAGGCAGGATGACTTGCAGGAAAAAAATTGCCCACCTAGAATATCTTTGGTTCCTATTTCCAAAGAGACATCAAGAAAAGGAGCCAATTGATTTCTTAACATGCATTGGATAATTTCCTTCTGGTTATATGACAATACAATTGTGTTTTTCAACTTAAGTTTTATAAAAACAGATGTAAATGTGAAGTACCTTGATTTCTTGACATGAGTCACATAAATATGTATTTTCTTTTGCCTTATAGGAAGCTGTTTATCTTGGGGTATATTTTTCAAAATAGATATATGTATATAGTTTTGTAACATGTCTGATTATAATTTATAGTAGTTGGTGATTTGGGAAAATTTCATATTTATTTAAAAATCATGTTAGGAAGGAGTTTTGCTTTCAGTGTTGGCTGAGTAAGCTTGGACTGAATTGACCCTCTGCAAATATAACAACTAAACTCAGGACACTGCACCAAAAACTATGTGAGGGAAGTGCAGAACGAACAAAAGCAGGCACATTGTGGAGGGGAGCAGGTGGTTGGAAAAAAAGGAACAGCATGGGGTGATTGTCCCATTTATTCAGACTTTTAGCCCGAGGGCAGCCGCAGTTGGCAACATATGGGACGACTTAAAGAGTGATATAAAATTCATGGCCTTTCTGGCCTGATGAAGCAGATTACGGAGTTTGGGCAACCACAGATACTGGAAAGTGAAGTGGCACTCAGACAGGAGAGAGCCAGGGTTGGGAACCACAAATTCTATGTATAAATTCTGCCTGGATCTTTGGCTCATCCCTGAATTATGTATGTATCAGGCAGACTCCAAGCAGCCTTGATAAGGATGAAACAACTGAACTGAGGTTTGAGCTACTTCTCAAGACACAGAGTTTGTAGTTTGAGTGCAGCCCAGTTAATTGCTTGCTAAAGCAGAAAAACGGACACTCTTGGGAGGAATATAACATTATCCAGAGTCTCCACAACATAACATTTAAAATATTCATGCTTTAACCCATCGTTTCTCAGGACATGAAGAAATTAGAAAATCAGACTCATTCTCAGTAGAAAAGATTATCAACATAGACTAAACCCAGCATGTCCCAGATGTTGGAATTAACAGACCAGTATTTTAAAGCCCTTGTTATAACTAAGCTCCGTTACCTAAAGTGGTGATTCTCAAAGTGTGGTCCTTAGACCAGCAGGCATGATTTTATCAGGGAATATAGGAAAGTAGAAGAAATGGTGTGTACCTCAGCGATCCCATAGAAGTAAAGGTGCATATGGAACTGGAAAAAGAGAAAATATTCATACTGTCACTCATATAACCAATACTATTAGACACCAACTGTGTGTCAAGCACAGTTCTAATTTCTGGGATACCTACATGAATACCTGGTTCTTGTCTCATGAATGATGGGAAAGACAAACACGTCAACAACCCTGTCTTATAAATAAGTTGTGTGTGCAGGTGTGTGCCTTTCTGTTTCTTCATCTGGCCGGCTCTGTTCTGCCCGCTGTGTTGCCCTGGCTGTTGGCTCAGTGTTAATTCTGTTTCTCTTCCAGACATCATTCAGCCGAGGTTTCACAAAGAACATGAAACTTGAAGCGGTGAACCCCAGGAATCCAGGAGAGCTCTGTGTGGCCTCTGTTGTCAGCGTGAAGGGGAGGCTGATGTGGCTTCACCTAGAAGGTAATGCACAATGGCGGCCATTGGGAAAATGCGGGGCCTTCCGGAAACCGCAGGGCGTGGGGGGATTCAGCACTTCCCAGAAGCATCTCTCCTGCTACCCTTACGTTTAAAAGGATCTTAAATTATTCAGTGTTCTTAAACAAGTGAAACTAATCAGATATAAATGTATTCAGGGGCTCTCATCTCAACTAATGATTTCATGAAATGAGATGCTGGTGAGATAATTGTGTTTGGAACATAGTGGTCTTTTTACACCTGTGATTCTAAGAGCTAATGTCACAATTAAATTAATATGAGTCCCTAAAACTGGTATTTGAGGTCTTGGTTATAAGGATAAAATTATGTATTGGGATTTTAATGCAAATAATACCCTTTACTTGGGTTTCTTTTGTAGATGTTTAATTTTTCCTTAAAATAGTAACTAGGGGATAACTTTCTCCCCAAATATATAGTAAATAAGATGTAGGCTTGTTTATTCAGTGATGTTGAAACTATTCTTTATAGCTACAGTTTATTTACAAGTGTTCATATTTTGTGAGAACTTAGATCAGATTTTGGATTTAGATAGAAGACCATATTTTCCATATGTTGTATTTTCAATGAGAAATAATTAAAATGGATTTGATCTCTGAGATTTTCACATCTTTCTGTGATTTATAATTCTTTGGTTTTTTTTTTTTTTTTTTAAGATTTCACAGTACTCAGTAGTTACTTCAAGTGTATATGTTCCAAAAAAAAAAAAAAAAGAAAAAAACAAAGCATAGTTATAAATAGTAAAATAATGTTAAGTTTCCTGGTCCATAGTTTAAATATCGTGACATACTCATACCACCATTGGAATAAAAAGTTTAGAAGGAAGGTCATAGACTTGGTGCTACTATCTCCTCTGCCCTTACTCCCTCAGTAAGCAAGTCTAAAAGGCCTGGAAAGTTCTTAGATAGGCCTACAGTCTCACACACTGTAGTCAAAGGCATTGGGGAAGTTAGAGAACAGTAATTTTTTAGTTGACATCATTGTGTTGCCAATTTCCAGAAAACAGTTGAAAACATTACTAAAATGTAGGGTTTCAAAATCTATTTGAAATAAATAGAAATTCTCAAAAAGTTGATTTCAAGTAGAATGGCCTCTATTTGGAATTAACCAAAATGTAGGCACAGGCAACACGGTGGTATTTCTGTAGCTACAGGAACAGAACGTGACTTTCTTTTTGTTGTTTCATCTATAGTTGAGTCAACTGCTCTTGGAGAAACAGGATCTCTTCTGTGCTTTCTGATCCCTAAATTTAACTTGCGGTCTGACACAAAGCTAAGCCATATTTATGAGACTGGAGTCTTATTTGCACTATTAATTTGAAAACAAAAAGTGGTAACATTAGAAGCCCACGTTTCATCATTATTATTTAGCACATTATGGTTAGAATTCTTCGGCAGTCATTATTTATTTAGCAGTTTCCACTTTCAGCGTGCTTTATGCCTATTAATTACCTAACACAAACAGCAGCAAGGGTGTCCTGATTTTTGTAGGTGGAGAACTAGCTAAGCCATTAAGATCTGCCTGGGGTTCAAATTCATGGCTTTTGACATTTTCTATGTTGCTTAATTCACCTGACCCTACAGCTTCCCACTTCTTAAAAAGAGTGATGAGCGACATTGAGTGTATATTTAATGTTTTTGACAGTGTGTTTTCTCCTTTTGCTGGTCTACCTTTGGATACAAATGTTTGGTTTTATAACAAAGAAATGGAAGTCCGCTCACATCCGATCTTTTTCTTATTCCCTGGAGTGCTTTCATTGTGTGGTAACAAAAATTAGTTGCCATTAGGAACACGTCAGAAAATAGATTGTCTATTTTTGCAGACCTTACAGTTTTAAAAATAGTTTTTGTGGGCTGGATGCAGTGGCTCGTGCCTGTAATCTTAGTCCTTTGGGAGGTTGAGGTGGGAGGATGGCTTGAGACCAGCCTGGGCAATATAGTGAGACCCCTTCTCTACAAAAAAAAAATAGAAAAATTAGCGAGATGTGGTGTTGAGCACCTGTAGTCCCAGCTATTGGGGAGGCTGAGGGAGGATTCTTTGAACCCAAGATTTTGAGGTTGCAGTGAGCTACGATGATGCCACTGCACTCCAGCCTGGGCAACAGAGCGAGACCCTGTCTCTAAAAAAGAAAAGCTTTTGTAAGCAATCTTTTGAATATTATCTGTTTAATGTTATAATACTATCTGTTGAATATTATCTGGAATTATTGGTCAAAATTTTGCATCTTTGTTGTCACTCAAAAAAATATATTGCACACAAATCAAGTAAAATTCTAGCCAGTTTCCTTGGTCTTGCTTGAATTTCGTTTTTTGTTCTTGTTTTGTTTTGGTTTTGGCCCATACAGAGCATTTACCTTTTAAAGTGGCAGCACAATGTCACTTAACTTCTCATCATTTCACAGTTTTACGTAGATAGGATGAAATGGTAGAGATTCATCACGGTCACTTTGTGGCTGTTAAATTGTTTTATATGGTGACGATGATTCTGATTATAAACCGTTTATTTGACTCTTTATAAAGTACTTTGTAACAATCTTGTTAGTTATTTTTATGCCTTAAATGGATCTGAAGTCTTTTCAGTACAGCTGATTGACCACTTTTAGGTAATTAAAATGATTATTTCTAGTTAATATTTGACTTCTCTTGAAGTCAAGTCACTCTTTGAGTGTCTTTAAAAGGGGCTGTCATTGAGGAGGGAGCAATGAATACACTGTGTGAGATGAGTGTGATTATTTTAGGCGCATATTTGAAAAGAATTTTAAACTCTCACAAACCGATGGTAGTTAGCCAAGGTCATTTATGGTGGTGGAGGATGGAGGTCAGCGTTTTGGAAAATATTCTGCCGCCGCAGGTCATCATGTCTGTGGTCACAAACGTTGTCCGTGTAACTAAGCGGCTTTCAGTTTCGACGTCTCTGGCATCGTGGCTCACACAGGCACATGTCTGCCTTCTCACAAGCCAGGGGACTTTCTATGTATTCCCAATCGTTTTCTTACGGGACAGATGTTAACTTGCTTTAACCCTAAGAGAGTTTTATATCTTTGTGTTGCCTTCTTTGGCTTCTCCTGTGGGGGTCCACTTTCTCAGAACCATTTTTTTCCTGGACACTTTACTAAATATAGACGCACGCCCCACCTATTTTGCACTGCCAAAGAGACCAAGTAGGTTTCTAGCTCTCGTTTTTAGTGGTTCATGCAACGGGTTGACAAGGACTTTGAAGAGGTTAGCGTTTTACCCACAGTTCCACAGGAGGAGGGAGATTTTATTGAAAAGAATTATTGTATTTTTTAAAAATGGAGTTAAAATATATGTAACGTCCAATTTACCGTTTTACCTAACCGTGTTTAAGGCCACAGTTCAGTGGCATTAAGTCCGTCCACACGGTGGTGGAGCCACACCGTGTTCCTCTGTGAACGTTTTCATCTTGCAGAACTGAAACTCTCTGCCCGTTAAACTGAGCTCTCCCGCCCCCACCCCAGCCCCTGGCAACCGCTGTTCTGCTTCCTGTCGCTATAAAGTTAGCTACTCTAGGGACCGCAGAAGAGTACAATCATTCAGTGTTTGTTTGAAAATGATTTTTATCAGGATTTATTAATGATAATGATGCTTTATGTCTATGTACTTCCATCATAATTCGCCGTATTGCCTTTTTCATCCTCATAGGCCCGGCTGCTTCCTTGGCAAGAATATTCAGATGCAGGAAGCTCGTGGTTGATGCAGGGTTAGAAAGTTGGTTGACAGAGGCCACTCCCTAGTCCTGGACTTCTTGGAAGTGTCCCCAGGGACACATTAAAAGGGTTAGGAGCACAGAGGAAGAACAGGTTTGGAGGGAAACAAGTTTAAATTGAGACAGGTGTGTTTTAAGACATGGATGGGCATTCCAGGTGAGGATAGGTAGCTGGGAGCCAGAATTTTGATTCTGAAGACCTCGTCAGAGGCTTCAGAACATATGGGGATAGTGACAATATGCTTTATTTAAACGAGGAGGAGACTTAGGAGCAAAAGGGGTGCCAAGGAGATGGGACACTGAACGGGACAGCAGGCAAACTGTGTCATCACACGGGTCACCGTGATCTAGGGTTCTGCAGGGGAGACGTGGCAGCAGGAGACGGCTGTGTCCACGACCGTTTGGAGCCCGACAGAGCCAGGTGCACCTGCGTGTCCCTGACAGCTCCGTGGCCTCCAGCAAGTTGCTAAATGCTCTTGAGCCCTGGTGTTCTTGTTTCTGAAATGGCAACGACTTAATTACTCACACCAGGGACTTGGTTTGCATGAAAGCCGTTAGCACAGACCCCGGGGAGCATTTGCCAGAAAGAATGAAGAGGAAATCCCAAGAAGTCCGACAAAGACTCAGCGGTGAGCAGCCTGGTTCCTCCAGGACGTGCTCAAGTCGTCCTTGGCACTGAGCCGCTTCCCGGTGTCCGGTTGGTCTCGTGTTTGAGAGTGTGTGGGGTCATCCCTGGGAGACCCGCGAGCCAGGCTGAGTGGGACTGCGAGGAGGGAAGAGCAAGATTAAATCTGTCAACAAGCTGCCCATGGTGCCCGGGCAGACCCGCTCCCTGCTGAGTTTTTGCTGCCTCTTGGGGGTCCTGCCCCCAGGGGTGGGAGCCGTGCAGGGGGTTTCAGCGCCTGTTTTGTTGGAGGACACAGTGCTTGAGTGAGCAGAGCAGCGCCCAGAGCCCCCCCACGTATAAAGGGGGATAAGACACCACCTGCCTCTGAAGGCGATCGCATGCGTTACCTTAATTGATCCCTAGAAATCACCTAAGACAGCTTCAGAACTGCAGAACAATGCGGTAAATGTCCTCTGTTATTTTTGTCCTCATTATTACTCATATTCTTTTCCTCCTGCTCAGAAATGTGTTATGCTCTATGTCATTTTCCCAAATACTGCGTGTTTTAGTCTTTTAGCCGAGGCCAGAATTCCTTTCACGTGATAAAAGTCATGGTGACAGGCAAGCTTCATCACCGCTAAGTTATTTAGCTGTTTCTGTTGTGGCCACTGCAGAGGTGTTTGAAGAGAGCTTTAGAACGTGAACAATAAGACAGTCTTGCAGTTGTAAATTAAACTGATAAATTCAAACAGGCGGGGGGGTTTGCTGTTCGTGTGTTTGCACTTTGAATGCAGGAAGGGAAGGATGGCACTGTAGGCTTTGTCATCCAATCTCTTTCTGTTCCAGTTCGTTAAAAACAAATATACCGAGAACGAAAAAACAAACAAATAAACAAAAAAATGAAGAAGACCCAAAGTCCTCAGGTCTGCGGAGAAGTGTCAACATTTAAGTTCAGGAAACTTAAACCACCAACTCCAGTTGTTACCGGCATCTCATGATCTTTGTTTTTTTGCTGCCCTCTGAAAGGAAATCTAGAGAAAGTACAATTTTTCCACACTCAATGCTGGCAAAAAACACTCCGTACCTGTCTGCGTCTTCCCTGTTCTCACTGCCACAGGCCAGCTCTCAGCCCCTGCTGTCACCATGTCGGGAGTCTCCCTCCTGCTTGCTCGGATGTCTTCACGGGGCTCTACGAATAAGTCTGTGTTTCTCACGGAGTAAAGACTAAATTCTGAAGCACGGCATGCGGCAGCCTCACCCTTGGGGACACACAGGTGCTCCCTGGAGGTGTAATCTTGATACTACATGAGTTTAAAAATCCCTTTTCTTATTTGTGCCAGTCTATAAAATGTGTCTAATAATTTAGTCCACCCTGTAGGATGGCGGAGGGGGTTGGCTGAGTGAATTAATATCCATAAAGTGCCGAGTGTCAGAATAGTGAAAGTGCTCAGCAAAATGTGGATTGCTGATGACATTATTATTAGGTGGCACCTCTTCTTTTCAGATTTGCTACCCTGCAGGAGCCTGTGCTCCGTCAGCAAGGGCCACTTGTGTCCGTAACCACCGTGATGTTGTCACTGATGCTGTAAGCTGCCCCTCCGGGGCTCCGCTCCATCTGCGCATTTCACAAAGCAGGATGTTTTTATGAGAGGTCATAGTTACTTTGCTTGCTACACGGCTGCTGAGTAGATACAATGTATGTTCCTGAACCAAAGAGCCATTTAAGATACAACGTTCCCTTAAAAACTGCTGTTTTGCCAACCAAATTTTGAGATAGTGAAATATTTTATCCTTGAAGCTAAATTTTAAAAACTCCTTGGTAGTTTTTTTGTATACTTGGCTCAGTTCCAGTAAACTGCTCCTCACACTGTAATCAACTGGGGTCCTACTAAAATGCACATTCCTGGGCCCACCCAGACCTGTTGCATCCAAGTTCCTGGTCGCAGGGTCTGGGAATCTGCATTTTTACCCAGTGCCCCTCCCCGGATGTCTCCTAAGCACTCCAGGGTTTGTAAGCCACTGGAGGAGGTCAGTAGGCAAGGTGCGCTGTGGGTCAGAGAAACCCATTTGCACCGACCTGGTGCGTTTAGGAGACCAGGTGCAGAAAACGGCCCCTTAAACTTTTCCATCATTTGTGAAAAAGTCAGGTGGCTGATAAGCTTTTTGCAGATGCTTGCAAAATTGAAACAAGGGAAAATGCAAATGTGAAAATAATTATATTTCAAGCCTGTGTGGGTGGTTTTAAAGTCTTCAAAGAGAAGGATGGCCTGTATGAAACATCTGTGGGAGAAGCTGCTTCAGCAGGTCAAGATACTGGAGCAATATTTCCCGGACAGTTAAAGAAAGCAGTCCAAGAGCAGAAGCTGTCTCTGGGAAGAGGCTTGTAATACTACCACATTTATTGTGTTCTGAAAGTCGGTGCCTGGTTAGGTGCTTGGGCACCAGCAACAGAACTGCCTCTGGCTGTCGTAAGTTAAGCTGGGAATTATTTTGGAAGGCTGTTGACCTGTGACTGGCAGAATCACCTCTCCAGAAGGCCTTGCAGCAGGAACCAAAGCAAGGTGTGGGTTTTCCAGCTGCCATTGTGACAAACGCACCTTTTGGGTGACACATTCTTACTTGGGGGGCCGAACTCCCGGAGAGAAAGGCTGAGCCTGCTGTCATCTCGCTGTGGCGGGAGGTGGTGGCTACTTTATGATGGAAATTCTGTGCAAGGGGTACGGGGCCCTAATAGGAAGGGGACAGATGCCAGACAGCCCTGTCCCCCCACCAAAAAAAAAAAGAGGAGGAGGAAAGAAATTGAAAACTGCTCAGCTCAAGTGCTTGCTAAGGCCCTGGAGTTAGATTAGATGGCCCATGTTCAAATCCCACATATGCCACTTACCAGGTGGTTGAGCTTTCCCGTGCCTCAGTTTACCTATCTCTAAAATGGGGATGAAAACAGTCCCTATCTGTTAGGGTGGTTGGCAGGATTAAACCTAGGTTGTGGAGGAGGGTCTGGCCCATGGTAAGTGCCGTGTTTGCTGTTGTGCGAGTCCGTCGGCATCCGCAGAGGAGACAGCGCGGAGCTGGCAGGCAGGGTGTCCGGGTGCGGTTCTTGCTCACGGCTCCTCCGGCTGGCTTCTCTGGGGGGTTCTGCCGGGGGTTCACCTGTTCATCTCACAGCCGAGCCTGTCGGCACCTGGTGTGCCCTCTAACTTTCAGTGGGGATGTTAAGCAAGGTTAGCTTGTTCCCTGAAATACCTCTTCCCCTTCTTCCTGTCCCGGCTTTTAACTGAGATGAAGAGGTAGTTCCAATTCTATTACTGCAGCACGTGGAAATCATTTACCTTCCTCGTGGGGGGCGTGGCCCCCATGTCCCTCTTGCCTCTGGTACCCCCGAGGCATCTTTCTTCTCAAGTCACCCCTGCCTGCTCTGTCCTCTTCGACTTGCCCGGAGTGAGGTAATGACATGACTTCAGGAGTTGATAGGATTGTGTTCCTAGGAGGACACTTGAAGCCATAAGCCGTCTCCTTTTCTCATCCCGGTGTTCTGGATAGGACAGGTCACCCAGTTGGTCACAGTGCCCATGTCATTGGTTAGAGGGAGCCACGATACAGTCTCTGCAGTTAGAGGGATGGGTAGAACTTTGTGATCTGCTGGTTCGAGGACACTGTCCGCAGGAGATAGCAAACTGTGCAACTATTTTAAGATTGCAAAGGGGATTCTCACTAACGCGTATGCTTGTAAATTGAGTTTGTGAGCATGGAAAGTCTTTGTTCTCTCCGCAGTGAAATGATTCATGGCCGTGTGGTTTTGTTTTCATTTATGGTAACTTGCCCCTCATTAATTCAGAGCTCTATGGCGACAGCCTCCTTTCCTTCTCTGGGTGTCTTTCGTTGTGTTGTCATTGTGGTGATCGTGGAGGTTGTGGTTGTAAAATTAGTAACTCATTCACAAATGCCAAAAACCCATACAAGTAGCTTTGGTCGGATCCTCCCTCCCTCCCCTGTGCCCCCAGCCCCCGGCCCCTCATTCCTTCCCCGACAGACCCCCACCGAGTCAGTATTCTGCGTTTCCTTCCAGATCTATTTTATGCACATACGCATATATGTTATTTCCCCCTTTTCAAACAGATGGTAGTGTACTATATATGCACAATGTTCTGTGCCCTGCCATTTTTACTCAACAATACATCTTGGAGATCTTTACGTGCAAGTATATAAAGAGATGTCTCATTCTTTTTTATAGCTGCAGAATATTCCATCGTACGGGTGCACCCAAATTTACTTAGGCACTTTCCCATAGCTGGAGATTTAGGCTTAAATCTCCCATAGCTGGAGATTTAGGCTTCCTGATGGTTTTTGACGTGAAGGTTCTGGATAAAGATCAACGAATAGAATCTATACTGAGTGGATGCAGCTTAGCATCGTCGTATGGGATTTTTCTAAAACATGTTAAAGAATATTGCAGTGGTCTTCAGTGGAACATCCAGCTTTGCTTATGTACTTTTGGCAATCCCAGAACAATCAAGAAAGTGCATTGTACACACTTTTAATGGATTATTTTGTAAGCTATTGGGTTTGGACACAAATGAGCTTGTCTTAAAAGCTTATTGTCCGAGTCCAGCCAGATGTGTCCTGTTTTTCATAAGGTTGATAAAAAGAAGTGAAAAACTGGTAGCCATCATTCAGAATGGGATTTGAACAGTTTTGGGATCAGGAAAACTTTCCTGCAGGATAAATAAGTCATTTTTCCATCAGTTCTCATTGAATAGATGCCTTAATGAGCTAGATTTGAGAAGAGAGAAGGCAGAACTGTAACTTTCTTGAGGGAAAGGCGGCTGACACATCTGAGCTCGTAAATATTGTTTAATTGAATGGGAAACAGGATCAAAGAATTGTAAAATATGGTAAAGACAGCCGTAGCTATATATTAATGTATACATTGAGCAGAAGTGTATGTATTAAAGCCTTAATACGATGTGATGTTTGAACTAGCAGAACATTGGAAGATGAAAGTCATAATTTAGGAAGGAATAAGCTATAAAGTTCACTTTATGCTTCCTTTTGAAGTACTGCTATTAATGACCTTGAAAATCTTATTTGTAGCTAAACATAAATCTGAAAATACAATGTAGTAGATGATTTTAACCTGTTAGCAAAATTATCGAGTTGCTAAGAAACAAATACTTCACTATTTTTGTGGGTCTGAGGAGGAAACAGTGACCTTGTGTGATGGGAAACAGCCCAGTGGTCCTCTTCATTGGTCCCTTTGGAGAATTATGTGACCTTCAGGACAGGGAGAGTTACTTCTAAGGCCGAAGACACTGGCAGAGGTTTTTTTTTGTCTGTTTTGAGTATAATTTTTCTTGTTTTTCTGATGATTCCTTTAGCACTAACCTAGGTTAAATATCTGTTGAGTCATGTAACGTTAGACAGAAACAATGTCTATTCAGTGTCACACTCTCTAGCCCAGGAGACAGAGTGACACTCTGAAAGAAGAAAAAAAAGTGACTTTAGTCAAACTGGTAAGCCAGCAAGTTCCCTAGAGAGGTTGCTCTGTCTTTGTGCACTGTCATACTCACTGTTTTTGAGTTTTACTGGTTCTGGTCGGCTGTGATGTTTGACTGTCTTTAGTTGCAGGTTGGTCTTTGGTGTTGGGCGAAGCACGTCGTGGTGGCTTAGGTGTGGGCCCTGTGGCCCTACCCCAAGCTGCGCCAGGTTCCCTTGGTCTCAAAGCAATTCCCAGGCAAAGGGGATGCTGTTCCCTCCTACAGCATCTCTGGCTCAGATGCCCGTCTGTTCCAGATTCCTCCTTTCTGCTCCATGTTGAGGGGAAAATACTTTTCGCAAACCCCCACTTTATTTGAACACCTTGTATTCTTGCCGTTTACATTGTGAGCATTTGTACCTGTCATAAGACTGAAGACTCCCTTAAAACTGTACCTGCCACACTGCCATTGTCTCTTTTGTTTTTTTAACATTCAGAGGAATGTTTTTCTCAGTCTCAGGGATGCTCTAGTTTTTTTTTTTCCTTCTGTTTCTTTGATGGTAAAATCTGTATCTCTCGTCTCTCAGGGCTGCAGACTCCTGGTCCCGAGGTCATCGTTGACGTTGAATCCATGGACATCTTCCCCGTGGGCTGGTGCGAAGCAAATTCTTACCCCCTGACGACACCACACAAAACAGCCTGTGAGTGAGGCCTGGGTGAAAGGGGCTGGGGGGTGACGTCTGTGACCTGCTGAATAAGTAGGCAGTTTTGTAAAGAAATTAGAGCCACACTGTAAAAAACAAAAATGGTTTTAGATTTTCCATTGAGCACTAATGTTTTAATCTCAGTTGTCCTTTAAGTGTCCGCATGAGATGAACATTTGGAAGCATTTCACAGATTGACAAACTACATCGCAACTGAAGAGAAAAAAATACCTGCAATCTTGACTCCCAGTGTTGTATACAATCCGTTGTTTAGATGCTGTATTCTTGTATTACCATTTCTTAGAAAGAACTAATTTTTCTCACGAAGTTTCTCCTAAAGGAATTATAATTGATCCCAGTGATTTACTGACATATTTATAAACACTTTACCTACTCTTGGCACTAATTGGTGAGATTTCAACCGTACTTTAAAACGTATATTGCCTCACATGCTTTAGATCACAGAAATAACACACAAAACCAGTATTAGTAGTTAAACAATTCAGCGACATGCAGGCATGTGCACACACATACATTTATGCACATTTAAATACATACAATGGTGTGTTTTAACGTATGTTATTATAGGTTATTATCATGAAATGGTATCATTTAAAAATCTTCAAGCCTAATATATCTTTGTGTTTATTATTCCACTCTAATGTGTATCAAAAGTGTTATTTAAAATTACGAGGCCTTAAAGAGATTACATTTCTGTTATTTTCTTTTTGGAATTTATATGCTAGCTTTGCTTCTTTCCAGCAACCTGTTCTATGGTACACTTCTTAAAAGAACATTCCTTTAAACAAAGTTCCATCGCAAGGTTGGCTTCAAGTTCCCTGGCGGCAACAGGATTTCAAGTGTCCCCCACTCAGTATTGATTAAGAACAGTATAGGACATTTTCTGTGCAAAGCAAACTGGGTAGTTCAGATTACAGACAGGTCCGAGATGGATTTTAAGGGATTCTTCTTTCCCTATACCATCCTGTTGAATAAATCTGATTCAATTTGAGTAATATCTTCCCCTCACTTTAAAATATTTCTAAAACTTTGAGCATAGAATAATTATTTTAATCTCAGAGGCATTCTTTTTTCCCCCTGATGCAAAATGATGCCAGTTCTTCTCTCACTCAGCCAGCATGGCCAACAGTCGGGCTCCCTGGGTCTGTCACGGAGTTGGAGCTTCATCATCTCTGTTGTCCCTGCTGTCCCTCAGACAGAACCTAGTGTCCTGGGGCCTCGGCCTCCTTGCATACGGATTTGGGAGGATGCAAGTGCTTTGAGTTTTTCTGGGGCACAGTCACACCTGGGTTAAGGTGAACACAGTAATGTTTCCTTTGCATTTTACACTTTGCATCCTGGCTCCTTCCCCAGTGTCAGACAGTCAGATGTCCCCACCCGATTAACAGAGGCCGAGTGACACAAGTTATTCTATACTCATAGAATATAGAATACACTCTCTCACCTTGGAGATCGTGAAGTTTACAGCTTTTCACAGTAATAACTGGAATCAAGTACCAAACAAAGTTAATAGTGGATGGAATTTTATTAAGTATTTTTTTTCTCATTTATTTTTGCTTGTATTTCTTACACATGCATTTTGCTTTAAAGAGGCAAACTCCCACTCTAAACCTGCCAGACTCTAACAGCTTTTAGAAGTTTTGTTGGAATTAATTTATGCTTATGTTGGAAGATGCAGGGTTATCTGAGCATGCCAGATTAGCAGATGCCAAAAGCTCTGGTCTATTTTTGTTAAGGCGATCCTAATCAGTTATAAATATAAACTGGAAGTATTCGTATCCAAAAAAAAAAAATCATTATTTGCTGGTTTGTGTCAGTGTTCGACTAGGTGTATTTGCTAGCAACCAAGTCTCCTTTTGGCAAAAAAAAAAAAAAAGTTCTAGTCTAAATGCATACCTCGATCCTACTTTGGGAGAGTGATGTTATGGTAACATTATCTGTTTCATCACAATCTCTATGGGGGAAAAAATCATTCTGGATAATTGTGCTTGCAACAATTTATCTTGAACATGTGTGTTTGCAGGAGGTATAATAGCTGTGTAGTCTTCTTCTTATTAAATGCACATTTTAAAATAAAGAAGCCACTATGGTGATAAGATTACATGTACTAAGTTCTATTAGGATCTCACATCTGAGGAGCCAATGTCTGCTTTATGCTAGAAGAAATTGAATTAAAATTGTGGCATGAGTGAAACAACTTTTCAGCATTTAAGTTGTTACTTTAACACAGGCACATTTTTACGCCATAACCCGTTTTGAAAAATGCATTTGCTCCACTAAAAAAGCTGATTTTCTTTTTTCCTTCTTTGCCTGTTTTACAGCACAAAAGAAGAGGAAGATTGCAGTTGTGCAGCCAGAAAAACAGTGCGTGTTTCTTTTTTTTTTAACTTATTTTCCCCAAACTGCATGGTAAATGGTAGAGTGTCTTTACAGAGGGTAGGAAGCATGGCTGTTTTTATTACAGTTAGCTCGCAAAGGGTGCACTAGTCAAACTGGTAGTAAAACATAGCTGCTGCTCTTTGTTGGGTACCTGTTATGCTCAGGACACAGAGCTTGCTGAAAAGGAATTTGCAGTCCAAACTGCCACTTCTCGGTGTACCTGATAAACACCCCAAACTCACACGTGGATAGTAACGGCTCTCTGTGCTTGGCGATTTGTAGTGCCCCCGGCAACCCAGTGTGGCAGGTGCAGTTTAGATGTGCGGCCGCCTCTTTCCCCCACCAGGACGTTGTCTGTCTCCCTCTCCACTCTCAGCTGGGCCTGGGAGGTGGAAAACTTGAGTCCGACTCCAGCTCTGCTGCTTCCCAGCTGGGGGAACTTGAGCAAGTTGCTTGAGTTCCCTGCATCTCAATGCCCTCACTGGTAAAATACTTATTTCAGGGTTTTTATGAAGATTAAATTAGATGCCATCTGAAAAAAATATCGTGAGCCTCAAACTGCTGAACACATAGAGGTTACACTCCCACCCCCACCCGTTTCAGTTGTAATTTTATGAGCAAAGAGTGTGGGGGCAGAGTGTGTGCAGGCAGGCAGTATGTTTTGGAAAAGGAGTAACTGCTGGTAACATTTGTATATATTGAAAAATATTTAAAATGCACTACAATGTGTATTCCATGCCAAGTGATTCTGCTTGCTTAAGTAAATAAAAATACACGCTTGGGAAGAGAGCTGAAAATGGCATTTTTCATGTGCAGTACTCAAGTTTAAATTTTTTAAAAAATGAAATTGAACAATAACGGCATTGCTATTTGAATGAAAATAGCAGTTTTGTGGGCATATTTTGTGGGTTCACGTCTAAATGCCGTGTAAATGCAGAGAGATTAGTGACAGGCTCACGACTGAATCCGTACTTGAATCCATCACTCTGGCGTTTGTGGTCCGTGGATTAATGGTCTCCCCTTCACGTGTGTCAGTCGCCTGGAGAACTTATGAGAACACAGCTTGCTGGGCCCCATCCCCTAAGTTCCTCATTCAGGATATCTGGGTGGGGCCTGAGAATCTGCATTTCTAACAAGTTCCCAGGTGATGCTGATGCTGTGGGTTTGGGGACCCACTTTGAGAACCGCTGCCAGAGAGAGCTGAGCCCACTGAGATCTCTTATACAGGTCGCCTTTGTGTCCATGTAGCTTTCCAACTGCGTTTCTGTGCAGCCAACCTGGGTACTCAGCTCACCTCTTTCCCCCTAAGGCTGCCTTTAAAAAAATATATTTATTCAGCAGTGTTTTTACTGAACTATAACAGAACTCTGTCCTGGAATAAGCCTCCTTTATATTTCAAGAATCACAAGTTTATAGATTTTCTTTTAAGGTCTTGTGTGTAGTGTGGCCATGATCCACAGAGGTCAGAAATCAAAGGTTAGCAGAGGGTGGTTTCCAGTTAGACATGGAAGTGGAAAAGTCTAACCCTTAATTGCACATAAGTTAATGTTTCTTGTCTAAAATATAATTGAAGACATTACGACAATTCTAGGAGAAGAGACAAAGCCGACAGCCACCCAGAAGAAACTCATTGATCACCGGTGGCCACTCGGGGGCACATGTTCCATAGGCTTTGTAGGGTCATCAGAAGAATGCGAGAGCAACTTTTCTGAAATGACCTTTTTACCCAGCCTTGTTGGTGTTGCTCCTGTACACACAGCCTATCTTCTGATGCTCTTACCTTAGATTTCTGGAATAGTCTCTTTAAATTATGACAAGACTTTGGAGTGTAACCATTTCTTCTCAAGTGCAGAATCCATGACGGTTTCCTTTTCTCTATCGACAGGTTGCCGTCCACAGTGCCTGTTAAAAAAATACCTCACGAGCTTTGTTTATTCCCTCACCTGGACTCGACAGGTAAGTGGGTCCCGTTTTGGGCTCTCTGTCCCTTCCCACCTTGTAGCTGTGAGTGGAGACATCATGTCTCTACTTTTAGGTCAATGTGAATATATCTCAACTTTGAGCTTACTTTTTTTCTCTATTGCTATTCATTAACAGATACCTATCTTTTTTTATTTTTTAATTTCTAAGCTAAATTCCCTGTGTCTCTTCTGCTTCTTGGCTGGTAGCTGTAGGTAGCTCTAGTCTGCAGGAAAAGGGTCCATGTGCTATTTGGAAATTATGAGCCAGGTTAGGGCTATGTGTTGTGAACTGCCACGTGGAGCAGGGAAGAGTTGGAGGTGTCATCGTTAGGCATTCCTTTTGTGACATTTTATCACAGTTCCTCTGGTATCGTTACACTAATGGTTAGTGCTTAAGTCCCTGCCGGCTTTTGAATTGTTCCCTAAAACCCTTTGTGTTTGCACAGTTGCTTATGAACAATGCATGTTTTTTAATACGTAAAGTCTTACATTTTGCAATAACCTTTGAAAATGCAATTGTGAGCTGCCCTCTGACCACCAGATCCGGTAACAGACATGTTTGTGCACCGTCAGACTTGATCAGCAATTCTGTTTTCTAAGCCAGAATGAAAACTGGTCTAAACTGCAGAATGAAAACCTACATGTCATGAAAGAAGCCTATTAGTCGAAGTTACCTTTGCAATAAAGAGAGCAATTTTATGAGTAGAGTTCTCTAAAGGTCTAGGTGCGGGTAATCCTACCAAAAAATTTCCGTGTAAGGGCAGCTATGGGCTTATTATTTTGCCTGTTGTATAGAATTCAGACTTCAGAATGGTTTTTAAAAGAACCATGTCAGCTACACTTTTACAGTCTGTAATTGATATTTTATTCCTTTTCTCTTATATCCAGAAGAATAGCATTTCTGCCTCCTACCTGTTGGTTCTTAGGTGAAGTCCTTGTGAAAGAAAATAAGCTTCCCTAGACTGTTACATTACCTTCCCAAGTTAATGACAGTATTTATGCAGAAATACCCCTGTTCGTGTCGCTTAGCTTGGAGCTTGTGTAGAACGGGGGCTGGGTGGTGAGTCCCTTAACCAGAAGTGAAACCTCATTTTGCACTTACAGACATCAGGAAACTTTAGAGTGAAATCTTGTCATTTAATTATTCTGCTTTTTGCCTATGGCAACTTGAGGTACAAGACCAACAGCTTGTCCTGTTCCCTTTCTGAGTTGAAAGAATAATAAAGGTAATGCAAATTTAGGGTACATTTTACCTCCACTGGATTGCAAAATGGAGAAGCCTGACAGTGTCTAGCGTTGGCTTGGCTGTGGGACAGCAGAACTCTGACCTAGCGCAGGGAGGAGCATAAACTGGGGGTAGTCACTGTGGGGGAAAATTGGCCACGTCTAGTAAAATAGAAGATACCCAGACCTGCGGCCAGTCAGTTCCACTCCTGTTAGACACTTGCAAGGATATCTTGTCCGTGAGCTGAATACGATTTCTATATTCATATTCATTAAGCCACTGTTGGCAATACTGAGAAAGCAGATGCGAGTAAGTATCTGTCAGTAAGAGAAGAGATGCCTAAATTGTGGTATATTAATTCAGTGGAGTAATATACAGAAATGAAGAATAAATGAACTCCCTAGATACACATTTACCAACTTGGATGTATCTCTGAAACTTCATGTTGAGCAAACAAACAAAATGTTGCAGAAAATAATTTATGGAATATTTTAAAAATATCCAAAATGTCATATATTGCTTGTAGGCACACACTCAGGTGTGCAGAAAGTTCATAGACCTGCAGGGGAATGATAAATGCCAGATGCAGGGGGCTGGTTACCACTGGGGCGATGGCGGGGACAGTCACTGCAGTAGGGGACACAGAGAATTTAGCTGTGCAGTTGGTGTTTTTGTTTTTGGGCTGCGCTGTGACGCCTGAGCTGTCACTGTCTTAGTCTGCATCTTTCTGTGTGTCTTGAACACTGCATAAGAAACAGTCTGTATGGTGGAAAAATCTAATCAGATTTTCTGAGATACTATTATGGATATAAAATGTCCTGAAATTAGGACATGATGTGCCTTTCTTAAAAGAAAAAAATCATCGGTTTTCTCTACTGCTCTGTCACAATTTGGAACCAGTGTGAGGCCTCTTAATGAGAGCGCCAGTGGCCACCCTGAGCCTGGTTTCTTTTGTAACCCCGGATTGCCCGTCAGTCAGGACCTCGGACAGCTCCGAGAGGTAGCTCTGCCAACTGCGTGGATCAAGCAGGTGTTTCTCTCGTCAGTCCCCCTGGGTCTGGAGTTGTCTAAACCTCGGCTTTGCTACTCTTCCCCTGCAGGAACCGTCCACGGGAAATACTGCTGCCCCCAGCTCTTCATCAACCACAGGTGTTTCTCGGGCCCTTACCTGAACAAAGGGAGGATCGCGGAGCTGCCCCAGTCGGTGGGGCCCGGCAAATGTGTGCTGGTTCTCAAAGAGGTAAATCACGTGCGCGGCCGCAGTTGACTTATTTTAACAGGGTCTTGAGCTGCAGGCACAGTTGCCAAAGGAGACCCTGGACATTTGGAGCAACCGAGTTAACATTTACCAACCTTTCCTTCCTCCCGGTCCTGGGGACTGGAAGCCAGAGACGCAAAGATGAAAAATGATGTTCCTGCCCACGGAAGTCTCACAGTCTAGCAGGAGGGATGCACATTCCCTGAATTGAGGGGAAATGTTGCTCCAGACTTCAATAAAGTGCTCTGGGAAGACAGAGGAAAGATTCATCGTGTGCGGAGTGAGGGTTTAGGATTGAGGAGTCGGGTTTTGCAAAGAGGGGTGCCAGCCTGGAGAGGGACAGGGGACTTCACCAGGCAGCATAGAGCATCTCTGAGAATGGGTTGGGGGTGGCATCTGTTTTTGTCCATCCGTCCCCAGCACCAGCAGCCCGCAGGTGGGAGGAAATGATAAATGCTTTGACGCAGGCATGTTCTTGAGGTTTATGGCACGGGCCGTGTCCAGGCCCAGCCTAGGCTGCCCACCATGTGGAGGGTCTTATTTTCCATTTTTCTTGTGGCCTTCGAGAAAGGACTTACAGAGAGAGAGGTGAGTCCTGAGGGTGTCAGCGGAGGCTGCTTCTCTCCGTCGCATTTTTATAGCTTAGCTTCAGGCAGTGCTTGGAGGCAGGTTGGAATTTTGGAAGAGTTTCCAAATTCTTCTTGGACTCTATCTCTGCCTTTTTTGTTAAACACATCTCAGTGCTTTCTCTTAAGAAAGAAGACACCGAATAGAAGTCCTTTATCGATACTGTACCTCGATGAATGTGTTTTAATCCCATGGGCACAACAGTCCACTGATCCACTGAACAGATGTCCGTTAGGTGACAGCTAGTGGCCGGGCACCGTCGGAAGCAATGGGTCAGAAACCAAACACACTGTCCCCTCTGCCTGTTGGGGTTTTCCCTTCTTGTTGGGGAGATAACGTAACCCCCAGTTACACGTATAGTGGGGGGGCCCTTGCAAGGGCCAGGAGCACAATGTGGTGGGGGCAGAGCAGAGGTGACAGATATGTGACAAATGACTTGTTTTGGCTCAGGCAAAGTGCATGGAATCCTGGTTGCACACACAGGTGGGGTTCAAGGTACTCGGGCAAAGGAGGGACGGGGTGGCTGGAGCACAGGAACTCAGGCTGGAGATGGGTCATAGGTACTAAAGGTGCATTATATTTTGAAAAGAAACGCAGAGCGGAATCTGGCCGGCCTGATGCTTCAGTGCGAGGTAGAACCGAGCGGATCGGATGGGCCTGCCGGGAAAGGCCGTCTTCGGCGTGCGAAGCGATCTGGACTTGGCTCTCTGGATGATGGGAAACCCTCGGAGTTTAGGGGGAAAAGTCTGTGTGAGAGAGGAAGTAGGGTTACAGTTTAGAAGAAACCTGCAAGAAACCGATGAGGCTATTATTGTGGTTATTTATTTGGGGCATTTAGCATTTAGCGTGTTTAACAGGTGGTCCCTGCCCCAGGTGGGTTCCAGTCAAGAGGGTAGAACAGACTAGCAGAATCTGGCCACACGTGCCCTGGGTGCCACACCAGGGCCGCTGTGAGATCACGCGGGAGTCGTTGGTGAAACAGGCAGCAGCTCCCAGGACGGGGAGCAGGTGCAGCGGGAGCACCCGGGTGCGGGGGATGGAGGCAGGGAAGGTGGGAGATGCTCACAGCACCCAAAACGTCAGGGCCGCCAGGGGTAGACACGGAAAAGGCCTAGATCTACACTGAGCCTGGCCGTTGTGCTGGGCCCTTCACACATGTCACTGGGCAGCAGGATGACACTGTCACCCTACACCTTCGTGCAGTCGGCATCCTGTCTCTAAGCCAAACGGTGCATCTCGCTCAGCCGGAGTGGCCAGTGGGTTCCGTGCTCGAGACATTTGCAGCTAAAGAAAAATGGTGACTGAGGGGACGTCTCCTCGGATGGGCCCCGGCGAGGCGGTTGAGCCCAGGGACCCATAACCGCAGACGCTGGCATGAACCGTAGATCCCTGCAGATACCCAACTTGATCCAAAGAGAAATCAAGCCAGGATTACACGTAAAAATCCTCTGTCACTGTACGAAGTAAAACCCCAGAGCTGAGAATTGACTTTCTGCAGTTGGCGACACCTGTCAGCCGCGGACGGGTTTCTGCCGGGCGATGTTGTCTGTCTGCCTCTGTGCCTGTGTGTGTTGTAAGTAGTAGCACACGGACCAAAACTGCCACAAACACAGTGGGCCGATGGGGTTCTTTGAAGCTGCCTGCAAGCCTGTCTCCCTGGCACGTTCGGTTGTTAGAACGAGGTCCCCCCTTTCCCGCCAGCTCCGTTAACAGATGACCCCAACTGGAGCCCCTTGAGAGGGGCGGGCTGTTTCACTTTACTAAATGATGTTTTTAAGTCAAAAGTAGTTATCCCTCGTCAGTTCCCCGAAAGGTGCCAGCAGCCAGATTTAAAAGCCAGGCCAGAGCAGTTTTCTGATGACAAAACTAGTTTTTTGCTGATGTTCAGCAATCGCATGCGGCAGGAGGAGGTGGGGGCGGCGCTTCAGTTCTGTGAGTGCAAGAGAAATCTGAGTTCCCCTGAGCCAATATTTATGCTAATGCTCTTCCTTCAGCACCAGAACCTCCGTGTGGCTTCAGATTTCATTTCACTTAAAGAGAACGAAGTAACTGAAGCAAAGACAGAGCGTGTCGCTTGTCCGGGCCATCAGTGGTCTACGGAATTTAAACGCTTCCAGAGAATGTAAAATGCGAGCTGTCTTCTCTGTGTCTGGTCTGCTGGAAAGAGACCATGTCTGCGGGTGCGGATGCCGAGCTGGTCTCCGGCAGGGTTCAGTGCAGGCTGCGAGGTGGGTCCTGGGCTCTGTCTGAGCTGGAGTTTCCGGCCAAAGTGATCGTTAGTGCATGTCGTTAGCACTCACTTTCTGGGTGTTGGACGTGAGTGGGTTTTGGAGGGACTGAGAGCAGTGCCTGGCCGCAATTCCAGAGACAGTGCGGCAAGGGGAGGTGGATGGCCTGGAAGATGCCGGAACAGAGTTAGTAGATGGTCCGTTCAGGTCTGGGCAGCCCCATGGGCAAGCTCAGAGCCGGCCATGGCGTGGAGAGGCAGGCGGGTCCACCTCGGGTCCAAACCGATGAGTCGTGCACTTTCTGTTAAAGGTAAAGATAGGACACCTGACTTTCTGCTGCCTTTTTTCTTCTTTCTGGTGCTTGAAAGAAGGTTTACAAGAAAGCCACGGACGCTGGGATGTTGGAGAGGCATCAGGATTTGGGTTGATTGAGAACTGAAGTGAAGATGAAGATTTTAAGTGCAGACTACTTGCTCTGAGAAGTTTGGTTCTGAAAAGGAGACGGTAGCCAGGAAGTCCAGAAGCTTCCAAGGACAGTTACTTTTCAAAGATGCAAAACTGGGACCTATGTACAGGCCAGTTGGGACAGAGGGGCAGAAGGGGCAGGGGACAGTTGATCTGAAGTGTCAGTAAGGACCGCATTGATAGAAGACGGCTACCTCTAAGTGTTTGTCGCCTTGTTTATTTCTCAGAACGTGACTGTGCCCCAGACAGATGGCAGGGCCCCTGTGTGCACACGAGGAAAGTCAGTTACGCATCTTGCCTGAGGACTTACAGCTTCCAAGGGATGCAGCTGGGATTTGGTTCCAGATCTGTCTAACTACATAAGTTATTGACTTTCACCCATAATACACTGTAGGGAACTTGCGTGTAGAAGTATGTTCTCAGGAAACATTTCATGAACTCCAAGACATCCAATGGGGCCTTTGTTTTCTAGCGTGAATTTCCTCCTCGAGGTGCCCCAAACCCCTCACACCTGTTTCTTGGGAATATCGTTCGTTGATGTCACACCTAAGATCCACTTAATTAACGGGGACGGGGTCCATGCTGCCCTGTCTGATCAAGAACGTGATGCACTGAATTCTGATGTTTTGCAAAGGTGCAATAACTCAGTCTAACCCTGGGTAATAATAGTGGCTGTCCATTTGGTTATTTTCGAGGGGTAACTAGAATCCACTAAGATGTCACGTACACAGTAATTATTCATCTCGCAGTTCCAAAGTTTTATAGGGAGCTTGTTGAATTTGGAGACGAATGATACGGCATCGGGAAAAGCCAAGGGAAACATATTCAATATTAGATGCTTTTTGTAATTTAATTACTGCCTCTGTCCAGGTTGACTTGAACTCTGGAAGGCATTTGCTTCTCACAGTCACAAAATGCATCTCAACGTGCAGCAAATGACATGTAGCTCTGGGGTTTTCTCAGCTACACACAATGAAAAGGCTCCATTGAAATTTTATTGTCTGTTGATAAACACTGTGTGCATTATTGCAGTCACTTCTAATTAGATTTATTTTTAAGCTTGGTTTCTGTAAATCGTACTGACAGTAAACCATAAAACCAGACGATTATTCTAATATCGAGAACGTGAGTGTACCCAGACCACTGGGACTGCCTTGGCCGAGCCTCGCTCTCTTGGTGGGTCTTTAACGGGGCCTTGGAACGTAGCAAAACACTCCCCAGGCAAAGGAAAGACAGTCGCCACACTGACTGCATGGTATGAAATATGTTAAGATTGAATCCTTAGTTACAACATGAGAAATCTTAGTTGTTTTCAGAAGCCAGTGAGGGTACAAACTAGGCTGTTCCATTCCAGACAACTTCAGACCCACGAAAACTGCGACATGCAAATTCCAGCGAGGTTCTTCCTTGTCCACCCTTCCCTTTGTATTGAACTGGTCTCCATGAAACACAGCAGTTCAGGCAGTCGTGCCGGGCTCCCACCTCAGTGAAGTGTGTGCCTTACTCCCTCGATGGTATTTTGCTCTGACACGTGAAATGTGGGCCCTGTGTCTGGCATGTTCTTTTACGCCTCTTCTGGGCTGGCACAGACGTTAGCAGGGGTACACACCACGTGCTCTTCCTGTCCGTCCCTGGTGCCTGGCACCCACTGGGGCCTCATCGGATGTCATTTCATGGAATCCAACCCCGTAGGTCTCTGCTTTGTGCCCTCACATTTTTTAAGCCCCCTGTCCAAATAGCAGCAGCTTGGGAGTGCGCCAGAACTCATCAATGTTAGTAGTCGATGACTTGCTTTTTGAAAGGCAAGTACCCCAGGGGTCTAAGTTCCTTGTCCTTATTAAAGATGCACATTGAGGTCACCTGGAACGTCTTACCTGCCCAGAGCCTGCAATTGGGAGTCTCAGAACGGAAATGCCTGGTCTTTCTGGGAGCCTCACCGTAGTCAGTGACCTCATGCTCATCTTCCTGGACTTGGGACTTGGGGGTGAAAGGGCAGGTTGAGGAAATGTGATGCTGGTTGGTGTTAAGGTGTTCCAGACTATCTTACTGTACGCTCCCATCTCTAAGAGAGTCGTCCTAGTGTTATTAATACATGTCCATAACCTAAGCCAGCACTGGATGAGTTTCACGTAATTTGTCACCCTCCTTCCACGTACCTAAAATCTCTCCAGAAGTGTCGGCACTGATATTGTCTCCGTTTCATTGATTTCTTATGAAATTAAAAAAAAAATAGAATGAAATTCTCAGTAGCCTGTCCATCCGAAGAGTAATCCTGTTGAAGAATAATAAATTGCTCTTTGGAGGAAATGGCTCAGTTTTCCCACAACCAGAAGAGGTAATGAGAGTCCGCCACCCCTCTAGGGAGAGGTTCGGGCTCACCAAGCCAGAGGGTTCAGATTTTACCACCCTGTATCCCCGGATGGTGAGTTAACTCTGAGTGAGCCGGGGAGGTGTTTATGTGACTCATTCACAGTCCTGAACTTCATGTGGGTGTTCAGTGAACGCTCCCTAAGTGTCAGTGGTGAGGTTTTCAAAGCGTTCTTGTGCTAGTAGGAACGGATGCCGATGAAGTTCACTGTGCACGTTTTTTCCCAACAGGTTCTTAGCATGATCATCAACGCTGCCTACAAGCCCGGAAGGGTGCTAAGAGAACTGCAGCTGGTAGAAGATCCTCACTGGAATTTTCAGGAGGAAACACTGAAGGCAAAGTGAGTGTTTCCAATTCTGGAGGGCAGAGGTGTCTGTAATACTTCGCCCGCTGCTTTGAAACTTGTCGTTCCTCTTTGTGACGCAGCCCAGAGGAATGGCAAAAACTGAAGGACGTTCATCTGCAGTTCTATGTCCTACGTGTAGATTTGTTGGCATTTTTGCTATTTGCAGAGTTGCCTTAAGCCTTCGAATTCCTTTTGTGAAGTCGAGATTTGCTCAACTATTTTATTATGTTAAACATTCAGAATAAAAACATGCTGTTTCAGGGCCAATAGATTATTTGATCAAAAGGGGAAAAATTATAAAGAGGATGTCATTATTATACTGTGTTCATAAACAGCTTGTAATGTTTGATATTGTAAAGACTTTTATGCCAAATGTAAACGTCTTCCACTCTGGCAGCGGACAGTTGTAAGAGATAAAAGGGACCAACACACGTTTGGTTTGGGTTCAGTAAAATGACAGTGGACGCTGGGTTGACATCGAATTGGGTAACTTTGTTCTTTTATTTGGAAATAGGCTAATAGGAAAGGTGACATTTTTGCTTTGCTTTAAGTTTCTGAACCTTTGAAATGAGAGCAGGGACGGTATCGATGTGCTTGAACTCAGCTGTTTATGTACATAGGAGAAGATCCTTTTCTCAAGATAATTTCACATCGAATTATTGCTCAGAGTTCTTGAGAGGGCTTTTAATATTTATGGTTTTCAAATAGAATGGATTTTCCTGGTTGACTCTTTAAATATCATGTAGATGTAACATATGAGAAATGATGCTTTTTCAAAAGAGCAAATCATTTTTCAATGGCCAGTCTATTATCTAAACTCTCCTTTAGAGACGGCACCTGTCCTAATCATAGTGAAGATCGAGAAATACTAAGTAATTTGTATGACCAGTGATACTGAGGTCTGTGGTTAACTCACACTGGTGCTGGGCAGAGATGTTGCGATGTTGTGCTGCTAGTCACCATGTCCTGCCAGCAATCCACACGGCATTCCTGGTGTCGTTTTTGAACAGCTCTGGAATTTTAGACTCAGTAAAAGTCACTTATGGTCGAATCAGACTCTGCCAAATCACAAAAGTGAAAGAGAATGTACGTAGATCAGGAGAGGGTTGCTTTGTATTCAGTGGCATGCCAGTCCTACATTTCGTCATTCCCTTCTTTCCCAAGAAATATTTAAATGAGTGTTACCTGTCTGATACTCCATATTTTTCTACTTTAAGGAGATTATCAGCAATAGTAGAACATTTTCTTATAAGATCATAGTAGCGGGGGCAGAAGTGAGCAAGTGTTTATACGGAGAAATTTTTCTTCTTACATTAAAACTTTTTCTGGGGGCTGGGTGGGTGGTAGATGATGAGAAATAATTTAATGGGTACGATGTACGTTATTCGGATGATGGATACCCTAAAAGCCGTGACTTCACCACTGCATAATCTATGCAGGTAACAAAATTACACTTGTGCCCGATAAATATATACGAATTTTTAAAAAATAACAAATGCGAAAAGAACCCCAATTTTTTCTGCAAAATTCAATGCAGTCCAAATACACCTACTGAACAGGGAAATAAAAATACAACCATCTTAAATGCTATTAAACTCTCCCCTGCTCCTAAATAAGCCAGAAGCTTGCTGCAGATACTGCCATGACAGGAGAGTTCATTTTGCAAGTGTTTGCACTCATTTTCGTGTTGCCGAGTCGATCAGAGCTCTTATTAAATGCAGCCTGGTGCAATCAAAACAGACACGATGAAACCCAGCCCTGCTGAATCGCAACGGCGACATATTACCTATTATATCGAATATGACAGTACGTTCCACAGGAAGATCTTACACAGCGACTCGTAATGAGAAGACGTCTGTCTGCACTGGCTTTCAGCTGCGCTAGATCGTAGCCGCGTCCCAGAGCGGCTGCTAGCGATGACAGGCGTGGAGGCAGCACACGCTTGCCTGCGGTACCACTGCGTGTTGAGTCCCCGCTTTCCTTCTGATGTAGAACGACAACTTTTTAGATCTTGACAACTTTGCTGTTTTCTTTGGTGCAAATGGGAGGGGAGAGACAGAGGCAGAGAGAGCTGGCTTTTTCCCATTCAGCTGAAAGGCAGAAATGTTTTCTGTCACGAATAAATTAACTTACAAGAGGAGAGACCTGCATTTTAGACGTTCATTTCTCTCGGTTGCTTATAGGAACTGAATCACAGAATTATCCAGAGTGTTTGCAGGAAGAGAGGATGGAAGCCCGTCCGTGGGCCAGTGTGATTGCTGTCCTCGAGCAGCTAGGGTTTCTGATGGGGTTTTTCCTCCTCTGAAGAGTGAAAGACCCATTTACTCGAGAGGATGAAGGTGTCTTTGAAAAGATTTTGACCTGTGAATATGATGAAAACGTACACTGTAATCTACAGTTGTCCCTCGGTGATTTTTTTTCCTATTTATGCAACAACCATACCTTTTGTAGGACTAAAGAAGAAGTGATTGCAATATTTGAACAACGTGTAAGGAGTCTATTATATTATTAGTCCTCAATGTGTATTTGAAAGCAAAGATTCGCTAGTGGTAGTGCCAGAGGAAAAATGGATTCTAATGTTGTTCATAGCAGCTGCTCTGGAAGAGACAATGTCTTTCTTTCCAATGAGTATGCTACACTGACCTACATTATTTTGAATTTCAGGAGGAGGAATTTAGGATATACCTTAGGGGGATTAAAAAAAGAAACAGCCTCCAACTCTGTGCATCTAGAGACATTTAAATATGTTTTTCAACATGTTATAGACTCTTCATATGAGGAGAAAAAGACTATTAACTCTTCTTTGAATGGCTTTTGCGATAATCTGTATACAAACCAGGTGGAGCCTTAACAGTTTTTCCAGACCTTAGTCACAGTTTTTCAGAATATTTAAAGGGGCAGTATCTTGGTAT
This sequence comes from Varecia variegata, assembly GCA_028533085.1. Lineage (NCBI taxonomy): Eukaryota > Metazoa > Chordata > Mammalia > Primates > Lemuridae > Varecia > Varecia variegata. Next base: position 2,689,366 of record CM052453.1, on the reverse strand, counting down.
AATTTCACGTGAGTTAGACTTTGCTGTCACTTGGCAGAGGCGAGAAGATAAAGTTACATTTTTACTTTTAGGTGAGTGGTGCTCAGCTCTGTGGAAATATTTTGGTTTCTTGTTCATATGCAGTGGCTAATTTTATACGTGTTTCTATTTATTTGACTTTTTTTTTTTTTTGGCCTTTTACTCAAGCCTGTATTTTGTGAACAGTGGATGCAACATTTGACTATAAAGTGATTTATGTGAAAAAGGATCCTCAAACTGAGAGACTTTTCACGGAAAAAGGTTTTTTTGTTCATTTGTTAGTTTTTGTTTCCCTCGTTCAGATATGCGCAGTTTGGTCTCCTGAAACCGTACAAGGTGCGTCGAGCTTGGCACATCAGAGACATAGAAGAGAAAGGGAATACAGAGGGGCTGGAGTATGGAAGAGCAGTGAATAAATATATACAGCACATTTTTATTCCAAGTTAGAATTTAATTTTTTTGCTGTTGATACTTAAAAAAATGATTTATTAGTAGAAAAGTATTTTTCCAGTTTTTAGAAAGACACAAAAAAAGAACAAGTTGAAGTTTCACGTTTCAGTAGCTTCTTGAGATGTGAACTAAATAATAAATAAAGACCTGTAATCTTTGCCAACTGAAAAGTCCATCGTGATTGGCTACCCGGGATAGCTTTAAAAATGTGTTGAAAGGTGATTGCAACTTATTTTCAAGTGCTCGTGTTTTCAGCCAGGCATTATATACATCACATTACCAGAAATATTCGGATAAAGGCTGTTCAGTACCTCTTCATAAAGCAAGAACCCACCCAATCTGCTTTCCAGGAGCTCTGGTTGCTGGTCTTATGTTGGTGACTTCATTGCACGTGGTTTTTCTTGAGATAGGAGAAAGGGATTTTTCTCAAAAGTGATGAATCGCAAATGCCAACGTCCACATTCCAGAAGCACGTCTCACTCTCAGTTGTCATGTTGGTGGGTGGCGGGGAGGAGAGGAAGGGGACTTAATGTTTATTTACCAGCCAGTAGTTATGCTCAAGGAAAGCAATACTACATTTCCCGCTGTTGTTACCAGCCCATGGGGAAGACAGGTTAATTAATATTTTAAGTATTGTGGCAGGAAAGTAGCCATCTCCATAAGTAATGTCAGTTGTAGTTTTAGGATGCAGATACCATAAAATCAGTTCATTGTGGATAAGTACAAAAGGTGTTTGAATTTCTAGGTCTTGCTTTTCTGGTGCATTGAAAAAGTTTCTGGGGAAAACTTCCACACCTTTAGTTCTAGACTGGTCTTTCCCCTAAGAGCAGAGCAAAGTGCTTAAGGATGCCCTCAGAGGATCGTTAGGAAATGTAAGCCAAGAAAGGGGGAGGAGGATGCTGCCCTGGGGCCCCTTCTGTCCCTGTCCCCTCTCTCTCCCTGGAGCTGTGAGAGTTGCACAGTCATCCCAGGCCTCATAGCAAAGAGCTGCAGGCTGGACGGCTCCAGCAGCAGACTTTTATTTTCTGACAGTTCTGGAGGCTGGAAGTCCAGGATGGAGGTGCCAGGGCTGTACCCCCTGAGGCCTCTTTTTGGCTTTCTGACTGCGCCTTCTTGCCATATCCTCACTTGGCCACTTCTCTGTGCACGTGCACCTGTGTCTTCATCTCGTCCTCCAAGGCCATCGGTCCTGTTGGACCAGGGCCACCCGCATGACGTCATTCGACCCTAATTCCCTCTGCAAGGCCCCATCCTCAGTTACAGCTGTGTTGGGAGTTATGAGATCACAGGAAAGTTTGCAAACAAATAAAACGGAAACCACTCACAGTATACGCTTTGTCGTTAGAGAGTGAAGTGACTTGGCTGTGTTTGGAACGTGCCGTACCGGGGAGGCCTGAATAGTATAAGACCTGGTCACACGTTGCATTGCCCTCCTGTTCTCCAGGTACCGAGGCAAAACCTACAGGGCTGTGGTCAAGATCGTTCGGACGTCTGACCAAGTGGCCAATTTCTGCCGCCGGGTCTGCGCCAAGCTGGAGTGCTGTCCAAACTTGTTCAGTCCCGTGCTGGTGTCCGAAAACTGCCCCGAGAACTGCTCCATCCATACCAAGACCAAATACAGTAAGTGCGAACCGTGAAAAACAGCGTGGGCCCACAGGCCTAACTGCAGTGCCGTGCATTTGATTTTGCTTTCGTTTTCTGTTTGGGAATCTCTTGAATACTTTTCCAGGGGAATTACTATGGAAGAATTTTTTTTTTTTTTAATTTGCTGTAGCAGCTACCTGTGTGTTTTTAGCCTGGCATAAGGACGGGGTGGGACGATCAAAGCTCCCAATCGTCTTCTCCCCACAGCCTATTACTACGGAAAGAGGAAGAAGATCACCAAGCCCCCAATTGGGGAAAGCAACGTGGAAAGCGCACACCCCAAGCCCACCAGGCGGAGGAAGCGGCGGAAATCCATCTTTGTGCAGAAGAAACGGAGATCTTCCGCCGTGGACTTCCCCGCAGGCTCGGGGGAGGTGAGTCCTGTCCTCAGGCACCTTCCCAGGTTCGTGTGGACGCGCAGCCCCCGCCGCAGACGGTCAGCGACACGGGGTGCAAAGCGCCCCGCTGCTTGTTGCAGAAAACGGTTAACTGTTCAGTTACTCTGGCGGAAAGGGCCGCGCTGGGACAAGGAGGTCTGTCTTTGGCCACCCCCCAGGACAGACCTTGCTCAGGGTGTGCTCGGCGTCGTGGGGCTGTTGGGCCACTGCTGTGTCCATGTGCCCCTCTCCACCCGGCCCCCCTTAAGTCCCTTTCTCTTCTCCCCAGGAAAGCGAAGAGGAGGACGCAGACGCCATGGACGATGACACCGCGAGCGAGGAGACTGGCTCCGAGCTCCGGGATGACCAGACGGACACCTCCTCCGCGGAGGTGCCCTCGGCGCGGCCCCGCAGGGCCGTCACCCTGAGGAGCGGCCCGGAGCCCGCGCTCCGGCCGCCCGTGGAGAGGGCGCGCAGGGGGCGCAGAGCCCCGGCCACCGCCGCCGCCCAGGAGGGCGAGAAGGGCGCGCCCGCCAAGCCCGAGGGCGCAGAGGTACCGCCCGGGGCAGAGGCCGCCCGCTCCCTTCTAAGCAGAGCGCGCACTGCAGTCGGGGCTGTGATGGGGGAAACCTGTTAACTGTCTAAATCAGCGCCAGCCGCTCTGGCCCAATTCCTGAGTCGGGGACAAAGGCTGGCAGCGATTCTGCCGCTGGGCAGAGGGGTCATTCAGCATCACAGTGGAGCTCCGAGGGCATCGCCTTTTCTGGACAGCTTCAACCCCGCCAGGGACCTTGTCAGGGGCAGGGAGCCCACTGGGCCCCTTCCACCCCTGGGTTTGCAAAATTCCATCCCCGCATCTCCCATGACCACCTTGTATTGGCTTCCCTGTTGCCCTTTAGAGAACACCGCTGTGGGGTTACAAAGTGTTAAAGCCATAGTGGAAAAGGGGACAGGCACCATCGTCACACAGAGCAGTGGGGGGCATCCAGCTGTGCCCTCGGCAGCTCTCGTCTCTCCTTGGAGATGCTTCGTTAATAAGCAGGCCGGGGATCTCCCAGACTAGGGTTCGAGAGTGGCTGTCACTGTGCCCGTTTTCTTAGCCTCTGAGGGCACAGGAGTCACTGCCGGGGAAGTCATCCCGGGACAGGATGCTGGGAAAGTCCCCAGAGACTGGGAGGTGCCCAGCCAGAGCCCCAGCGGAGGCGGCCACTCCGGGCCGGGAGGGGTGGGGGGATCTGGCCGACCACACAGTGGCTGAAGTCCCGCCTGCCTCCCCCTGCAGGAAGCGAAGCAGGAGGAGGAGGAGAGGCTCGTTCTGGAGAGCAACCCCTTGGAGTGGACAGTCACCGACGTGGTGCGGTTCATTAAGCTGACGGACTGCGCCCCGTTGGCCAAGATATTTCAGGAGCAGGTACGGTGGCTCGCTGTGTGTTCACGGTTTTATGTTGTGGGGCAGCGGGTCACAGCAGGCCTCCTCTGAGCTTGTAAGTGAACGAGAAGGAAACCAGCGACTTCACTCGCCGGCGTGTGAGTGAGACCCAGTGAACAGGGTGATCGTAGCACGTGCGTTCACGCCCTGGGCGTCACAAATGCAGAGATTATTATAATCACCAGGAGCATTTGCAAAAATTATAAACTTCCCATTACCGGCATCCATACCTTTTATTTCTGAAATGTTACGGCAACTACTTAAAAATTCCATACTCTATAATTTCATGCTGCAAGTCGGATACATTATGCAGTAAAAATCCACTCATCTGTAACTAAGAAAACACAAAACTCCCAATGAAATTTTTCCTGTTCTTCAACTTTCACGAATCACAGATACACGATAAGTAGACTGCCCAAGTGAATGGTTGACTTTAATAAAAAAATTTCAGCATAGTTTGCAGGCTTAGTTCAGACGGAGACAGCTGCCCCTCCCTCCAGTTCTGTAGACCTGAACACCTCCACCGGGAACCGCCAGATCCTCAGCTGAACTGTTTACCAGGATAAATTTAGTTTTTCACATGCTCAGCATGACTTTCACGTTGTATATCTTACCATGTTTCATTTCTTTAAAGTTAGTAGTCGTCCATTTATGGTAATTCTTTGTTTAACATAACGACAGATCTACCTATGTACTATAATTCTGAATTACATAGGCGGATATTTATAAAAATTACATCAGCTGTGAGTTCTGGTACGTTATCTACACAATCCTTGCAAAAGCTTCTTACACACCAAAGTGAAGGCTACACCTGAGAGGAATAATGTGGGATTCCTCCCTCAGTCCTTGACTTTTTGCAACATCAAGTCTGTAGTTTTCTCTTTTGCCCAATCTTTCATCCATGCACCCTGCCCTCCTTCTGCCCTGTAGTGAGCTGGGGGAGTGGCTGTTGGTGACTGGCTGTGTGCAATGCGCATCCATCGGTCACAATTTCGGCGTCAGTGATGCACCGCACTGTCCTGTCAAAGAGACCAATGACGTATCCCAGGAAAGAGATCTATCCAACTTTGGAAGATAATAAGTTAGTTTTTGCATTTAGTCTCGAGACCTTTGTTTCAGGAGATCATCATTCAGGAGGTACTTGAGCGTCTCACGTGTGCTCGGCACCGTGCAGGGACTTGCACATGCATCCTGGGTGACTCATGGTCACAACTCTGGTGACGCCCACACGGTTAACCGTCGGCTCGCGGGAGTGAATCAGACTCTCCGGGTGTGGAGGCAGCCTGTCCTCCCGCTCTGTCCGCCTCAGGCACCGCGCACCCAGGGTGACAAGCACTTGGCTGTCGGGGAAGCGTCCGTAATCCTTAACGCTCTCCAAATGCTGCACTGACCACAAAGTAAAAGCCCTGCTGTCACCATTTAGAAAAGCCTGGAATGAGGTGGCCTTCTTGAACTTTCTATCTGGGGATTTGGAGACCTGGAATTAGCCCTCAAAATTAGATGTGAGATTTTATTTCGAGTGTACACACAGAGCTTGATGGAGTTCAGCCTCATCTTCCTCGTTTCTCCCCATGTAAGATTCTCATAAAAGAAGGAGCCGTCTTTGGGAGCAGGGAACTTGCCGGAAACGGGCTCCTCCCTTGGCCCCTGTCAGAAAGCTCTGGGGGGCAGGGGCGCGTCCCCACTCTCCCTGCAGAGCCTGACCCCACTCTTCTCTGGAGTGTCGGGAGCTCCCCCTGCCCTCGCCTCTCCTTCCGTCCACACGCTCTCCCCTGGCCTTCACCCATCTGACGACTTTTCTTAGGACCCGTGTACAAGCCACACGGCACTCTGGGCGATGTGTGCCCAGGGTGTGTGTGTGTGTGTGTGTGTGTGTGTACGTACGCATCCCTCTGCAGAAAGACCGTGCTGTGTAGTGGGCGTATCTTTCCTTGAGCATTTCCTCACCTGTCCTGGTGGTGAATGTCAGACCTTGGCAGGGAAGAAGAGAGCTTTTTGTTTCAGTGGAGAGCTGTCTGCCAGTGCTCAGGTTAAGTCACAGCATCGCATGGGAAAGACCTGGCCTGGCGGTGGGCGGGGGGTGTGGTTTGCTCTCCCCAAAAGGGGCGACAAGCTTGGGAAGCAGTTCCCGCAGCGGCCTACCTGGTCCAGCTCTTGCACCTGCCAGGGGAGGCATATGAATGTCAGAGTAGCCAAAATGTTCTTAGCAAACAGATTTCGTGAATACGGAGATAGACGTCACCAAGCCAGGCTGGTGTCTCTGCCAGGGCTCCCCCAAATCAGGTGAAACCAGAGCAGCCTCTTCTCGTGTTGGGCCCCGGGATGAAGCCCTCGGGGCACACGGCCCCTCTCTGACCCGCCTTTCTCTCTCCCCTCCGGCAGGACATCGACGGCCAGGCCCTGCTGCTGCTCACCCTCCCGACGGTGCAGGAGTGCATGGAGCTGAAGCTGGGGCCGGCCATCAAGCTGTGCCACCAGATCGAGAGAGTCAAAGTGGCTTTCTACACCCAGTACGCCAACTGACCTCTCCGGAGGGCCCGTTGTCACCGTGATGCAGAGTTTGTGACGGTGTCCAGGACCGAAGCTTTGACCCTCTGGGATACGTGAAATGGTCGGTACCTACACGAAGAAGTATCACCAAAAAGCCAGAAGCCCGAGGCCTCCTTCCCCACCAGCCTGTCCGAGAGTTCCGTGTTTTCGGAGCACACCAAAGGCCACAGCCGCGGCTCCGGGGAGAGCAAACGAAAGTTCTGCGTCGGGCCCCGCCGGGGTGTGCACTTCGCCTTTCTCTCGCCCCAAACCGGGCAGTGCCCTCTGAACGGCGTTTCCTAAACAGAGGCCCTTATTCCTTGAAAACGGGAGTGTGACGAGGGGGACACCTAACCCCTGGCCACCAGCGCTTGCTGCAGTCGCCCTCAGGCTCACTGAGCGATGCTCTTTCCCACCCCGCGTCTGCCTCTGGCTGAGCGGCACACGCCGTCACCGCAGTTTGGTCTTGGTGGCACGTCCTTGCTCCAACACAGCTGTAGGTGATGTTTCAGGACGTCGCTGTCAAAAGATGTGCCAAGGCTCCATCCCCCGTCAGAGGTGCCGTTTAGGAAGTGTGGGGAGCGAGGGACGCGGCGTCCCGTTGCACTGGGACGGTTTTCTGGAGTGACTGAAGCCTCGTGCAGAGAAGGGCTGTCTGCACAGTCTTGCGTGCAGCCTCGGCTGTCTGCAGCCTTCTGATTTAATCGTAGTCAGATCAGGGAATGACCCCTTTACGGAAGTGTATTGAGTTACATAGTGAAGGAAACGCTTAATTTCAGAGGGCAGGAGTGGGAAGAGATTTGGGGGAAGTGTTTCGTAAACCGGCGACATCCCATAGCAGACCACCGCGAGAGCCCCTCTGAGCAGCACTCGGTTCCACGTGGCTCGCTGCGTATACAGGAGGCGTCACAGTGAGCACTGGCTCTGGCGTCAGCCATTCTCATCCTGGCTCTGCTCATATAACGACTGGTGCTGTGATGCTGGGTGACTCCTCGTCACTCTGGGCCTCGGGTCCTGCGAAACGCCGAGTGCGCACACCCGGGAGTGTCACCGTGAGCGCACCGTCTCCCCCTCGCCCGCACCCGGCTCGCGCGGGAAGGGAACGTCCAGATCGGCCAAGACGACAAAAAGACAGACGTGTGCGGCGACAGCTGTAACCCTGCAAGTCCTGCAGCTCACTCTGGCTTTGAGGTCGTTTATTAAATTTCTTGGGCAGCTTCGTTAAATCCACTAAGTCACGTGCGGAGGAATCTGAGGCTCTGAGAACCGGCTGCGTCGTGGGCCAGACGTCGCCCGCACGCCCCCATCAGCAATTCAGTACGTCCGTTCAAACCCGGTGGACTGGGATTTCCTGACGAGGTGGTGGCCTAAGTACCTTTTTAAACGTAGGCAGGGAAACCAAACCCTCGCGCCCTTCCGAGGTGGTCCCGCCCTCCTGTTGCTTTTCCGCCGGGATGACCTTGCGCTCCTCTCTTTGCCTGGTGTCGCCACGGTTCCCGAAAGGTCATGGGGTGGGCTCGTTAGCTGCTTGCATTTTCTGCAACATTTTAAGGTGTGATTGTTGGATTTTGAAAACTTTGCTAATGCTGGCTTTTCTTAACATTCCATAACAGCGACCAATGAATAATAGAAAACTAATATTTTGTGGTTGAGGCTTTTCTTTGTCTCCCCTGCAGCTGGTTTCTACGGTCAAGTGTTAAAGTTTGGGGGACGTGTCTGCCTGGGGACCCCCCGTGGGCGGAGCATCCCTGGGATTCGTGGCTGGCCTGGGTGGGCGGCCTCTCTCCTAAGCGCGACTTTGAACCTCTCGGTTTCACACGCCTGCCTTCTCCGCCACACGCTGTTGGCCTTAAATGCTCAGCCCTGTGGAGTGAAACCCTGTCACACGGTTGGAAAGGGTGCGCATTTCAAGGTCGCTGGCATTTTCCCCGCACGGGCTCCTTCACGATGCTTCACTGTGGCCTTTTCAAGCTGAGCTGTTTCTGTGGCGTCCGAGTCGGGGACGAGGGAATGTGATGGCCCAGCGTGGCACGTACTTTCCGCAGGAATGTCACTTCTCTCGCCCTTTCTAGCAGTGGCACGGAGGAGGGGGTGCTGCATCAGAGTGGGGGGAGCGTCCGGGGTCCCTGGAGCCCGGCCAGAGCGCACGCGGCCACCTTTGCTGGAGAAAGACTCTCTGTCCTTCCACCCTGCAGTCTCACTCCAGCCTCCCTCCGCGTGGTCGCGGCCACCTGTCAGCACCGGCTCCGTGGGCGCCTGGCGAGGAGGAGAAGGCTGTGACCCAGGCAGGGGAGGGCCCAGCGGGGCCGTCATCACGGAGGTCACTACGTGCCATCTCTACCGCCCTTGGGGGGAGCCGAGAGCGTTTCAGGACCGAGGAGGTGCTTTGCCTCCGGCAGTGTCCTCCAGTCCCGAGACTTTTTGGGCATTTCCTGCAGTTTGTGTATCGCTGCCCATCGGCAGCGGTTCCGCTACGGAATTGCCACGTGGTTTTCCCTTCTCTGTAGGATGTCCCTCTCACCAGCTTCTGTCTTAAAGATAGGGCCAATTTTCCAGGAATATTTTGCTGTGTGTGTTGTATCCTCGTTGCTTATGGCAGGAAAACTGGATTTGACACGTGTACCAGGACAGCCCCTGAGCCAAAAATGTCTTCGCCTAAATGCCAACAAGTGATCCCCGCCCACCCCGTCCTGTCCCTGGATGGCACCATTTCTTCCGTGCCTCTCTTTGATCATCTTTGGGACCAAAGCCCTCTCCTTGGCGCCCCTGGGCCTGTGCACTTCGTGCCTCGCTTTACCTCCCGGGACCCGCCCAGCAGGCACCCTGCGCTCTGTGCCGTGTGTGTGCCCTGAGCCACAGAAATGCCACCTCGACTTTCATTACGAGAGCCTGTCGCTCAGCCTGCCCTAAAACTAACTGAGCTGCTTTCAGCCCCAACTCCCCGACTGCATTTATACTGTGTTGCAAAAACACAAATGTAACACCTAGAAAGAACAGGGTACTACTAGCATTGCAGAACTTCTTCGCTTTTCAAAAACAAAACACAGTTAACTTCACCGCAGAGCTCCTTAGCACGGAGAACTCCTCTGTCACCTTTCAAATTGCATTCATTTGATCAAAGTTTGAGTCACACGCACTATTTGAGCTGTACAGCTACTAGGTCCCTCTGCCTTATTTGATCATATTTGAAAGATTAATTCCTGGCTTCGCTTTGATTTGTTCCTCAGCAAATTAAAATGATCCAGACCTTTAGCACTGCCACCTCTCACCCTTATGATCATCTCTGGAGGGTTTATTTTGATCAGCCTTTTAAAGATTGGTCTCAGTTCCCTAATTTATCTCACAGAATTTTGAGTGTTGTATTAGGTTCTGGGATTTGCCTTCTATCTTATGCCAAACGCTCCTTTCTGAAAGCTGTTCACCCTTAGTTTTAGAAGCACTAGGGATTTTCGTACTTAATTTTGTAGAACACCCATCTGTATTTATTTCTGTATATAGAACTCAAACACAAAACAGCAGTGTTAAAATCTTCGTCGTGGTTTGAGCATCGGTGCTGCTTTGGGGTTAAGATGGTGAGTCTAGACTTCACTGACTCTATTTTCTGTCTGTAGAAAGCTGTGATCGAGCGTGCAATCATTTGGGAGGAAAAATAGTACATTGAGATATATTTAGTTTTAAAGAAAGAAATCGTTGGAGAGATGTCCACACTGCCGTGTCTCTTTGGTGCAATAATTAAGTAGCAAGGGAAAGTGACATTGGCAACTGTTACAATCTGATGATTCTCTTATTCCTTTCTGTCCAAAAGTTTTCTGAAAATATTGTACTCCCTTTAACTTAGTTGAATTTCTAAGCTGATTGATTCTCGTAGCTTTTATCACTGAGTGGTTTACAGAGACACAAAACCTGAGATGATAAAATGGAATTGTACTATTTTTGACCCACATAATTTACCTAAAAATTGTAATTGCTGACATATAGTGCTGCCGTGGATTTTGATTCAAAGCCTCTCTAAATTCAGATGATAAATAATAACTGAAACAGTTTCCTGTGCTGAAGTCTTTCCATGTCAGTGGTTTTGTTCAACGGCAAGGATCATGTAGGTCACGTCACCTAACAAGGGCAGGGCAGTGCTTCGGGTGGCTGAAGAGATACATTGAAGGAAAAGCAAAGTTCTAGGACTATCATTTGCTAAAAATCACCTTAAGATGGAAAATTCGAGGCAAATTTTTTAAACGATGGAAAAAATAATCATCTCACTTGTTCAGAACGGGAGCTAGCATGATATCTAGAAGCATAAACTACCCCTTGTGTTGAATGTCGAAAGCCCTTTTACTGTTTTGCATTCCAGTTTGAATAGTTGGTATTGAAATTGGGTTCCTATCTTGTGTATGTTTTGGTGCATAAAAGGGAAAAATTGGTGTCTTTACTTTTGAAATTTGCAGGACAGAGGGCATGCTGGTAGTTTGCTGTAAGATTGTATTCTGTATATATGTTTTCATGTAAATAAATGAAAATCTATATCAGAGTTATATTTTAATTTTTATTCTAAATAAAAAAAACCCTTTTTACTTGAAAAAAAATTGTAAGCCACCTTGTTAATAAAGTAAAAATAAATTCTGTGGTGGTGTCTGTGTCTTTGTGTTGAAGGTTATTAAATATGATTTTGAGGGTTTGTATGAGTTTGTATGAGGTTTGTATGAGGGTTTGTATTTTGCTGTGAATTTTTGGTTTGGTTTGGTTTTTGCCATGTGCTAAGCCTCTGTCTCTAGGTTGTTCATAACCATGTCTCTCAAAGTCACCTCCTAGCTCTGGAACTTTCTGCTCAGGGAACTTGTATTTACTCTTTTTAAGAAAAAAATTTTAATTAATTAATTTATTTTTTAGAGACAGGGCCTCACTCTGTTGCCCAGGCTGGAGTGCAGTGGCACGATCATGGCTCATTGCAGCCTTGAACTCTTGGGCTCAAGCGATCTTCCTGCCTCAGCCTCCTGTGTAGCTGGGACTACAGGTGCCACCACGCCTGGATAATTTAAAAAAAAAAAAATTGTAGAGATGGGGTCTTGCTGTGTTGCTCAGGCTGGTCTCGAACTGCTGGCCTCAAGTGATCCTCCTGGCTCAGCCCCGCAAAGTGCTGGGATTAGAGGCCTGAGCCACCACATCTGGCCTGCTCTTTTTCATCGTTAAAACATTGCTGTATATCCTCACCTGACCACCTCTAGCCTTCCCATTTTCAGTCATTTTAGTTATTCTAGGATTACTTGATGCTTTAGTAAAATGGTTGTTTTACTTCTACAAGAGCAGTGATTAAGTAACCGTGTTTATACATACCATTTCCTTTTAAGCGTCACACATAGGCTGTAGACGTCCAAGTTAGGAGAGGAAGAGAGACCTTTGCTGTCCTCTGCCACTGCTGGGATCTGTCTCACAGGTGGAACCTGCTCCCGTCCTGTCGCCGTAGATGCAGGTAAGGTCACCTAGGGACAGGGACAAGGGGCAAGTGGATGGGAAGCACTTGGGTAGTGGAGCTGGAACAGTGCTGAACGACTGCTCCTTCTCATCCTTCCCAGGTCATCTCAAGTATCTTACTTCACTTCAAATATACTATTTAAATATATTTATTTCGCTCTGCCGACAGTCAAGCTCTGCGTAGAGAAGTTTTTGTTTTGCTTTAATTATGGAAACTTTTTTTTTATAGCAAAGCTTTAGTAGCAAAAAGCCTAAGAGGGTAGAGTGGGAAACATATTCGTTTGTTCAAAATACACCAGACGCAATAGGTAAAGTGTGAAATGTCTGAGTAAATGGGATCATTGTGTCTCTGTTGGCACTTGAAGATCTTTGAGAACAGAAAGACTGGATAGAAAATAAAAGTGAAGCTGAGCACTGTTCTGATCCTTTAAATTGAATGAAACAAGGCAAAAAGAAAAAAGAGAAAAATCTATATTTCTTTTCATGTTGCCACCAAAAGCCATGTTTAATTCTTTTGCTCCCTGGCGAGGTTGTTTATAACTTTTAGTTTGCTAGAGGTTGCTTCCCCTTTGACCCGGGTTTGTGCTGTGACTCTTCTGAGTCTGTGGCAGAGCATAAAGCTTTCTGGAGGTTAGAAAATGTAGAAACTGTTGAGTTTCTGTGCCTTTTACGGTGCGTGGAGATGTTCACCTTGGTTTTGACTTCAGCTGTGTCCTAACGATTTTCTTACTTTATCTGTCACTTAAAAAAATATTCTTCCAAGCAGCAGGTGGTATTAGAGCACGTTCTGAGAATGAAACTAAATTTTGATTATTCAGGCTATATAGAAAGGAGATTTTTTTAGCCCGTATGAAAATTCGTATGGGCGTAGGGTTCATTTAAGTTACAATTCCCAAAATGCTCAGCTAGTTGACATTTCTAAATGTCTCTTCTGCATCGTTTAACTCTTAGTAAAACCTCTGTTTTATTTTACAAACGGTTTGAAAAAACTGCTTTGCATATGATCCCCTTTGACTTCTGGCCCTAAATTTCCGTCGCTGAGAGGCGTGAGGCTGGCGTGGTTTGAATGTGAGAATGGGACTGTTTTGCTTGATGCTACACGCTAATCTTACACCTGCCACCGTTGGAGCAAACCGGTCCATTCCCTCCCCTCCGTTGCATGAACAGCTAAGCAATGACTATAGATGCAGACATTGGTGCTGTGCGCCGCCTGTCAACCGGACCCGCTTGGAACAGGCATCCCTAATATGTCAGTGAGCTGAATATCCTGAGATTTGTCCATTTAGTCCCTATAGTCCCTTCAAATGACCTGAAATGAAAACATTTTAGGAAACATTTAAGCATATGTGACGCTAACTGGTCTTAGGATAAGCCTAAGAAAATGCTAACTCGTATCACAAATGTTTCGTACCTGCTAAACAGGATGCACTGGGCTAACTGCATTAGGCAAAAGAATGTCACCATGTCCGGGGCTCTTAAAAGGGCAGAAGGCACAGAGAAGGGAGGCAGGCCGTGCGCAGAAACAGCTGTCCGGGAAAACAGGAGCTGATGTGTGTGTGTGAGAAGGGTTCAGGCTGCAGCTTGAGGAGAGAAGTGATGTTTACATTCCTTTTCTGGTCCTTGTATAAAGTCCCAACCATTGTCACTGGCCTTAAAGCCGGGATTGACGGCTCAGATGCCTCCAGGGCTCAGCACGGAAACTGGAGTGTAGGGGCTGGGGAGGGAGAAGGGAGTGTCCTCCAGCCAGCTCTCAGCAAGAATGGGGGCCGATTGTCGCCTTTCCTTCTGATTTTCCAAGGGGAACCAGATGCTGCCAAGAAATTCGAACATTTAAAAAATGATGTTACTGTTTGCTGACAGCATGCTCTTTATATGTGGAAAACCCTAAAGACTCCATCAAAAAACTGTGAGAACTAAAAATTGAATACTGTCAAGTTGCAGGATACAAAATCAACACACAAAAATCAATAGCGTTTCTATACACTAACAACAAACTATACACAAAAAGAAAGCAAGAGGATAATTCCATTTGCAGCATCTATTTAAAAAAGTAAGGTCAAATACCTAGGGATAAATTTAACCAAGGAGCGAAAGACCTGTACACTGAAAACTACAAAACGTTTATGAAAGAAATTAAAGAAGACACAAATAAATGGAAACGTAGCCTGTGTTCACGGGCTGGAAGAATCAGTATTGTTAAAATATCCCAAGTGTGCTACTGATGAGACCGTCACCTGGGACAATCTCTTGGAAGGCGTTAGAATTAAAAATATGCATTTTTTAATTTAAAATTTTACCTAGAAATTTATCTGAAGGCGATAAAAAATAAAAGGACAAGATGAGACATTCATTTTCATACTTCTAACAGCTTTACTATACCTTCATGTTTAGACAGTCAACCAAAGTAAAGTCAAGAAGAACTGAAGATTGGAACGGTAAAATAAAAAGTGTGTGCGTAGAAAAGTATGTGGATGGGTGTTCACTGAAGCATTGTTGACGATGGAGAAAATTAGAGAAAACCTGAACATCTTAGGGAATTGCTTAAGTAAATTGCCACAGAGCTGTAAGTTCAAACACTGTACAACTGTTAAAAAGGAAAAGGCTGATTTTTTTTTTCTTTATTAAGGGTTAGCTATACCTGGGAGATATTATGTACAGAGAGTAGGTTATCAAATGATATTAAAATATGATTTCTTTTGTATAAGAAATATATATGCATACGTGGAATTTATATTGATTTTTACATTTAAAAAGTCTCAAAAAAGAGAAAATGAATTGCCACAATGATTTACCCTTGGGATTACAAAATTACG
>CM052453.1:2633464-2674140 GCA_028533085.1 Varecia variegata | reverse complement strand
TTTTTTTTTTTTTCCTTTTCCTTCCAGATAGTCTCTGGAGAAGGACATAGAAATTCCAGTAGTCTCAGAAAAAAATGGTCGCAAACTTTTAATTCTGTGACCCACTCATTCCCCTCCCACCTCCCACTTAACTGTTTAAAATATGCTATATTTTTAGGGGAATTCAGAGATCCTAAAACGAAACACATAAACAAACCCGCAGATAATGCTGGCTTGCTGGCTGTTTGAACGCATCGACTGCCATGTGAGTTGTATGTAACTCAGGCTAGGTTTGAGTCTGGGGCCTCATGAAGCAAAACCCTGCAGTTGGTGCGTGAAAATTACTTGTTGATGTTCTTACTGTTACAATTAATAGTGACAATTTAATTCTAAAAACGTGGATTGCGTTGCCTATAACTCACGCACAGAAAACAATAAAAAATAACAAATCAGAAAGGATTGTTTTGTTTTAATAAAACCCTGTGGCCCCAGGGAAAAATTTTTTCTAGTGTGGCAGCCAATGTGTTAAGAAAGAACAGTTTACAAAATAAAGGTATTTTTCCTTTTCCTGCTCCTTTGAAATGGGAAATTGCTTTTCATTAAGAGGAGTTGGATAATGCCCCCAAAGTTCTTCATTTAATGGGAAAACGATGCCTCTTGAGTTCCCTTCTGTGCTCGGTTGATTGTACTTTAAGAATTTAGTGGCTTTGAGCCTAAAGGCAATATTCAGGAAACCAGACGCTAATTTCCCGCAGTCCTTAGGAGAGGCTTAAACTTTAAGTGAATGGGAACTGGATTTCAAAGATGTCTAGAAATTCTGAAATCCACGTTGAGCAACCAAGCTAAACATACTGGGTGATCTCTGGCATTCGGGAGCTAAGAGCTCTGTGGGAAGAGTCTACGGAGAAGGTGGGTTCACCACTTTTTACCTGGTTCACCTCATTTCCTCAAACTCCTCTCCCCCGTGCAGCCTCTGGCGATATTAGACTCCATATGGTCCCCCCAGGTTCAGAGCACCCCCCAGGTCTTAGTGTAAGTCTTCACCGCTGCCTCCTCTCTCTCCTTGGCTGTTGGAAAATAGCTCAAACACCACCTTCCCTGGGGGAAAAGGAAGAGTGTCCTGCCTTGTCACCACTTCCTTTATCATGGCAAAACCCTATGCAGCTTTCCTCCCCAGGGAGGGTGAATTCTACAGATCACGGCAAAGGTCTTTCGATTTCCATAGCTGCACAACCTAGCACACAGTAGGTGCTCAACAAATATTCACTGACTGTCTTTGTCCATTTGAACATCTAGAACAATATACCATAAACTGGGTGACTTGTAAACAAGAGATATTTATTTCTCCGGTTCTAGAGGCTGGGAAGTCCAAGATCAAGACGCTGGCAGACTCGGTGTCTGGTGAGGATCCACTTCCCGGTTCGTGGATGGTGTCTCCTTGCTGTGTCCTGGGCTGGCAGAAGGGACGAGATTGCTCTCTGGGGCCTCTTGTATAAGGAAACTGATCCCATTCAAGAGGGGTCTGCCCCCAAGACCTCATCACCTCCCAAAGGTCTCTAATACCAGACCCCCTAATGCCAAATTAGGTTTCAACATATGAATTTGGGCAGAGCACCCACACTTGGAACACAGCGCTGCCCAACGGAATTCCCAGTGACAGCAGCGTTTTTGTTCTCTACCTGATTTCACATGTCACCACTCTGCGTGTGCACTATCCATATTCTGGTATTACAGAGAAATACCTACCAAAATATGTGCAGGTCATTTAAAAGTACATCCCTCGTGGGTGCATGGATGCTGACCTGAAATTTCCTACCTTCCCAGAAGACAAAGCAGAAAGAAACTGGGTGTGACTAAGAACAGCCCCGTTCCCGACCCCCCAGTTATGTTAATGTGACATGAAATGGATAATATTGGAATAAAAACGCTGTTGAAAAGTTGCTGCCAAGGAAGGCCCATCACCAAGCAGGGCTTTGAGAGAGGAGAAAGAATCATTTAACAGGATGGGGCTGTGCTGCAAGCCTCCTGGGCGGATTAAATGCACGAGTCATGTCACCCGTAGTGGGCTCGCCGTCCGTTATCCCACAAGGTCCCTGATCCTCGCAGCACACTATGTCAATTACACGCTCCAGGATTTATGTCAGACCTGCCAGGAGCCAGAGATTGTTCTGTGAGCTCCTGAGCTAGAGGAATGGACTCCCGAGTATAAACAGTGGAGGATAATATTTGCATTCTGTGATGCATGTGTGTCTGTGTGTATGTGTTTAGGGGTTGGACAACATAGGTTTTCTATAGCCTTGGCATTGTCTTTTCTTTAATGAATCTACTTATGACAGAAAGACTCAAAGGCAATAGTTTAGGTCGCTCAAGGATACGTTTGTAGCTTGCCAGGAGCCCTGCGGTAACTGCCCCCGTCTTGGTACCGTGGCTGTTGGTTGACCTTGAGAATGTCCTATAACCTCTTTAGGCTTCAGTCCTCTCCTCTGTGGAAAGAGGCGTTTAAACTAGATGGTCTCTTTCCAGCTCCCAAATTCTTCAAGACGATGTCTCTTAATACCATTTTTAACACTATAATAGAGCATTTCGGCTTTACCCACTAAGGATTTCTTTATTATATGTTACATTAATGAATGTGCAGGTGGTTAATAAATGGTGAGTTGCTGACTTTTAATTCTAAGTTTTAGGAAGTGATGTTCTCACCCCAAATGTAGCCCATATAACTCATTAGATAAGCGCATAAAGGAAGCAGAATGGACATCCAGTGGGCTCCCTGGATAAATGTCCACCCTGAGCAAGGTCTCCGTTAGCCGGTTTTCAGGAAGTGGCGTCTCTAAGGCACCAGAGTCACTTTTTAGTTGTATTTTTTCCTAAATGTTTTCAAAACCATTGTAATCAAAATACTATTGATATACAAAGTGTTCTCATTTTCTCAAGTGTCTGGGTTCTTGGCAGTCAATTAAGAATTGGCTAGTGTAAGGCATGAAACATTGTTGCCGTGTCTTTTATGAGTTTGAACATATTTGGGATCACAAACTGGGAACCGCTGAATGAGTGTGCACGAGCAGTAAGAAGCACAGAGGTTTATTGGTCGCCATGAAAAGAAATGAGCAGTGAAAAGTACGTGCCTACGTTTTATAGATGAGCAGATGGATAAAAACGGACCTGTATTTTATTATAAAGTGAATTAATGGGGTGGGGGGAGGATCGGGGTTTCTGACTGTCTAATTTAGTGTCCAGTCCTAAAACAGAAGACCCCTGTGTCAGACCCGGGCTCATCGCCTGGGGGAGTTTGAGTCTGAGCTGAAATTTCCCACACTGCAGATCCTTGGAGGTGACGGAATAAATTTTAGTTGAGCGGGAAGAGTGAATGATTGGAAATGGGTTTTTACAAACTTTTATTGTTCTATGAGTAAACAGACATCATCGGTCTTCAAAGCTTTTTTTTTTTTTTTTTTTTTTTTTTGTAACCCCAGAGTTCAATTATAGTGTAGCTATAATTCCAGAACTCTCTGAATGGCACCTACATATAATTCTCTGCACAGATCTTTAACTTTAACAGCTATTCATTAGTTCAAGAGACCTTTGCTTTTATATGAATCACAGTTTAGTGGGCACAGGAAAAGGTATTCCTTCTCCACAGCTGCCACTTTATGGGAACAATCCTTTTTTTTGTTGTTTTGTTTTTTAAATTACGCTCTGACCTTTTTGAAAATGGCACAGACGTTTCCAAAGTTTTATTGGATATTTTCTGAAAAGCTGTGACCCTGTTTTGGCTTCTTGATTTGTAAAGTGGTTCTTATTAAAATCTGTAGATCTTCCCACGTTAAAAGGGAGACCAGCTGTACATAAACACTGCACAAATGACACCTTCAAGGGAAAGCAGGATGAAACCCACCTAGATGCCATCACGTTGGGCCGGGGCACCCAGGGGGTCTTTATTCCATAGGAGAGTGAAGGTGGCAGTCAGGGTGACACCCCCCCACACACACTCGCACAGCATGTTCTTTGGCTATGACTGTACGCACAGGAGTGACAGTTCTTGGATTGTAGAGTGGTCTTAGGGTGTAATGGAAGGAATATTATCATCAAATGCCAACGTGTGGGGCACAGATGTAGAGAAAGAGCTGAGATCAGTGTTGACACTGAAGTCTCTGGGTAAGAAGCAGCAGGAGACGGAGTCACTCAAGGCACACGACAGTCCTTTCCCTGGGCACAGCGGGTTAACTAGGGGCGAACAGCACACAGGGTACTCCTCGTGTGAAAGAAACTTGACACGCCATTTCACCAGGCCCTTGGACTTAGACTTGGCACCCAAGTCAGTGGCTGCCCACGGGGCTCCGGTGACTGGCTTTGGAGAGGCCATGCCCGAGAAAGTCTCGGGTATGGGAGGAAAAGACAGAGAGAAATGACTCTTTGGATGATATTTAATGTACAAATGTACATTTGCTCTGCAGCCACTGGACACGACGGTTTCTGGGTTATCTGTCTGCTCCTGGGTCTGCTCTTCCCCTGCTTGCTTTGTGAATATTGGGGTATAATTCGGCTTATTCGTGCCTGGGTGAGTGGTTTTTAACAGATTTCATCCTCATAAATAGGAGAATATTTAACATGCTCTGTGAAAAGATAAAGGGTGACCATGCAAAGCTTTTCCACCACCCAGAGGGCTGCAGCTGGCTTTGCGGCCGTGTTAGAAGATTTGTGAATGGGAAGTTGAGTTGCACATTTTTTTTTTCCCCCTTTTGCAAAAGTCAAGAGCTCCAAATTGTTGACCTTTCCTGTGATGAAAAGTGGCTGTCGGATTGTGCTACCTGGCAGTAATAAATGCACTTACTCTATCCTTTTTGGTAAATGTAGCTTAACAGCGGGGAGAAAAAAAATAACAGCTTTTTGAAAGAATCGCATGCTATGGAGAGAGCATTTGGGAAATAAATCTTGGGAAATGTTTCCATCATTATGTGAGTTTTTTTTTTTTTTTTGAGGAAAATGGTTTAAGTGA
Source organism: Varecia variegata (assembly GCA_028533085.1). Taxonomy (NCBI): domain Eukaryota; kingdom Metazoa; phylum Chordata; class Mammalia; order Primates; family Lemuridae; genus Varecia; species Varecia variegata. The sequence continues at coordinate 2,669,165 of CM052453.1, read as the reverse complement.
ATCACTTGTAGAGACTTTCATAATCTCATACTTAAAAACTTGGAAACACAGTTCTAGCCAGGTTGAAAATTTTACGCAAAAGATGTTCCGGAGGTTTTGAACCCATTTGTAAAAAATAAATGCAGCACCTTCCGATTAGGAAATAACAACCATTGGTCAATAGCTGGGAAGGGGGCAATTTATTAGCTGAATTTCAACAAACATTGGTGTGTTGGGTGAGAGGGACAGAAAACTGAAGATTTTGGGTGCAACCAAAGACTTCCTCCGTCTGGGTTACAAAAGCCACTAAATCCACGTGGGGAAATAAGCTGAATTTAGACACACACCTAAAATTAAATAAATTCCTAAATCACAAAGTGTTTCGCCAGTATTTTCAAGAATAATGATATATATTCAATCACATTACTCTCCCTGAAATATTAGTGATAATTGTTTCTAGTAAGAGCACATTTTTATGCCTTCAACAAATAACCCATTATTAAAATTTTAGCTTGCTAATTTCCTTTCCTCTTTGCAATTTCCAAATTTCTATTCTGTTTTATGGGTTATTTCCTTAGTTATTAGCAAACAAATCATAATTTTCTCTTTGGCTGTGTCCATGCTAAAATTTATCTCATGTATTTCTGTCTTTTAAATGATTGTATATTTTATTTACATGATTTTTCACCTTATTCTTTTTCATGGTTACTTAATCATATCTCATTGCTGCCTGTTTTTGTTTTATAATTTCTTGCTATTTTTTTTTTAAGGGATGCTATTTCCTCCTAAACACGCTTGCTTTAAATTTCCACAGAATTAAATCTATTTGGAGAAAATTCATGGTGTGACTGTTAATGTCACTCTTCAGCATTGGATTCCTTCATTTATTGTAGAATTTTTGGGTTTGCACACTCATTTTCAGAGGCAATTGATGCTTGCTTTGGTTTGTGTTTCCTTTTCTCTTGCTTTCTGCCTGGCACTTGTCTAGTTTTACCTGTTTAAAGTTTCCTCCACATGGCTGCCATGGCCCCTACTTAAAACTCTATTTTATAAAGCTAATTAAAGACATTGATATTAGAGACATTTCAGAGCCAGTCTGGAAGGGAGCAGAGGTAGCAGCACGTAGGCTCAGTGGTTCCTTGCCTAAGATTGTGTCTTTATCTTTCTGTTTCCTGAGATCTGGTTTTGGGGACAACTTCACCAAAGCCTTGACTGTAGACAGTGAGGGTGGGTCTGGTCCTCTCTCCAGACCAAGGGGGACACTTTGTGGTACCCTTCACTCTGAAGGAGCAGAGTTTCTTGCTTAGGTCTTGGGGCTTAAAATCTTCCACTTCAGTCCTGCTCTCTGCTTTATGCTTCTATTCCTTCTCCAGTTCACAGAGAAGTTCTTATTCCTAAGCCTATTTGCGCCTTTTAAAATTTGTACTATTTCCATCGTACCTGTCAATGCCGTGTTTGGGGGAGGCAGTGCATGTCCAGGCTGTGCCATTGCAAACTGCCGTCACTCAGTACTGCACGCCTCTCGGCCTGTTCCTCGCTGCACGCTGAACAAAATACATCCTCCTAGGTTTAGAATTCGGAGCACTTCGGGCTATAAGCTCAGTGCAACTTTCCTAAGCTTATCTAACTCTAGCATGTCTATTTTAAGCCTGTCAGATTGGACTATGTGTTGTTCCTGAAAACTGTGCATCATTCTGAATTGGTGGACACACGGATTTCCTCCCGGAAGACCCTTTTGTCCACGATACTCACTACTATCTGCCAGGCCCCTCCCTGCCAGGCCTTTCTTGCCAGGCCTCCCTGCCTCTCACGTTGACGTCAGACGTGGCCATGGGCCCTGCTTTGGCCAAGGAAAGGTGAGTGTATAGAGCAGAAGCTTTGAGAGTCAGTCCGGGGCTCCCCCATGGATATTTTCTCTTTGCCATGAGAACAGCGAGTCTCAGAGAGTAGCTGCTCTTCCAGCTGTGTCTGGAATCAGGAAAACCTTATCAAGAGCCATGGCCGACCCACAGCTGACACATAACATGAGATAAACCTTTGTGAGTACAGGTCACCAAGATTGGGGGGTTGTTTGTTACCGCAGTCCAACTTAACACAGGGCAACTGACACACTCTCCCACCAAGGCAATGGAACAGAAAGAACATGAATTTTTAAATCAGACAGACCTACATTCAAATATTTTTTGCATCAATAATATTTTTGTAAAAGAAAATTCCTTCACCTCCATGCATCTCAGCACCTGCATAGGTAAAACGAGGATCATCGTACCTGCCTTGCAGGATGGTTGTGCGGACGGTGATCGTGTGGGTGGAGTATCTACCTACCTGCTGTAGAAACGGCCTTCGATTATGGTAGCTCTAATTATTATTATTGCTATTGTGACATTTTTGTTGTTGAAATGCCTCCTGTTTCCCCAAAGATATGCTACTCATTGTGTCATAAAGATTTGTTTCCCTCGCTATTGCAAACAGAACAAATCAAAACTCCCAGGAAACTTCAAAGTGGCTCCCCAAGAGCATTCTAGACTTTCCCAGGTCACTGCACACTGCTGCCCTCTGGAGGTATCGGGTGAGGCGACATCCCCCCCGCAGGGATCAGGGAAGTGATAGATTCCTGCAAGACGCCGCTGTTGCCACGTGGATAGGGGAAGCTGTTGTAAACTTAACAGCCACTGTTTAAAAGCGACTATTTCTCGGGTGCTTGTCACGTAGCTGGTGCAATGCATAACGTATCGCATCTTCACAATGACTTTATGAATCGGGGTCTCCCGTGGACTAATTTTACGGTTCAGAAAAGGGAGGTGCAGCATTGTTAAGTCTCTTCCCCAGGGAGATGCAACTATTATGGGGTAGAGGCTGGACTCAAACCTAGACATGACTGATTCCAAAACACCCTTGTCTTAAACATCATGCTGTACTGGTTCTCACGGGCATGCTCCTGTGTTTGCAAAATCTGCTGGAAAGGTATTGCCAACCAAAAATAAGAAACAAGAAGTTGTTTGCTCCTACCCTGTTCTTTTCCTTTGTGAGTAAATAACTCTCCTGAAAGCCATTGGGAGTCTGTGCTTCAGAAACAAAAAAAACCATATTCCTTGGTCCTTACAGAAAAGGATGAGGGTAAACCTGACTCTTTCGTGGCACAGCTTAACGAGCGTGTTTATAAGATGCTGTCTTCTCTCGTGGCCAACGTGGCTGCTCGTGTAATTATGTTGAAAGGGAAATAATCACGCTTCTGTAGCGGCTTCAGGAACTGGGAATGAGCAGGCGATCAGGGTGCCCCTTGGCTATTCTGTTACCATAATGATTCCAGCATTTATGAAAGAGACTAATGACTGAAACAGCTATCAACAATTTGCAGCAAAAAGACTGCGAGTTGGAAATCGGATTTTCCTCTCTTCTTGCTAATGAGCTCTTTTCTCAAAGTGTCGATGCCTGGAGTGTAAAGGGAGATTGGTCATTCTTTTCCTGTGTTTTACACCTGCTAATGCCTGTCCCGAAGTTTCCAGCAACACCTCCGTGACAGGGGAAGCTATACGCAACCATAAAAATATTGTCAGAGGACGTGGCTTAGCCGGGTAAACCGTAGCAACTTGAGAAGTGGAATCTCTAATTGGACAAATTATTAAGTGTTTCAAGCGGGTGTACGTATGTCGGGTAGTTCCACCACAGTAGTTGCTGTGGCCAGGAAAAAAAGAATTCTTTCTGTTTGTTTTTTTCATGGCCTTGAGACGCAGTTCAACGGTCAATGCCAGACGGTTCTAGAAGAGTTGCTTCTAAAGGTAGCCCTGCTGTTGTCTTTTCTTTAGGTTCCCATGGCAATGTCTTGGGGTCCCTGTTTGGACACGGGAGATTCTTGCTCAGTAACAAATGCAATTCCACTTGGAAAAGACTCTTGGTAGACATGAACAAAATGTAAGTGTAGCTAGAGCCGAATTCGGAATTAACTCCGGCACTTTTTGAAAATGTTTCTTGAGGTTAAATGGAGGCTTTTGGGCTGAGTCATGAACCATTAGAGCATTTCAACATGCTGATTCGTTGCAACTATAACAACAAGGTGTGGGATGAGAGTTTGGTGAGTCTCCGTGGACCATCTACCCCAACTCTCCACCCTATGGCTCCCGGGTAATCTGCCTCATCCTTTCAGCCTGACAGTTTTGCTTCAAGCTGATAAGGTATATACTGGTGACAACTTTGATAAAATTCCTAACCAGAAATTTTTCAAACTCAACAGAGATAAACGTAGGCCCATTTCCAGAAATGATAGTATCTGATAATCCAGGTATTGCAAATGACAGTGGAAAGTGGCGATTTTCACAGTAGCAATCTGGGGGTGGGGACAGGGAGCCTAAAACAAGATTTTCAGAGCTGTTTTGAAGGGACTTCCACAACTGGTGTCCAGCTAAATCAGTGTAGATTCCTGGCTAAAACTTCTCAACTTCCATGGTGACAGCTAGATTTATTTGTCCAATTCTGTGTGTAGGTCCATCCAATGGGTGATACAGCTCTTACGAGGCATTCCAGCATTTGTGGCCCAATCTACCTCTAATTCCTCAGTATGGTTTTCGATTTTAAATGTGCTAATATCGGCTACACAGAGTTGGCCTTGGAGAAATAAAAGAACCCTACCTATTTTAAGAAATGAAATTATGTTTTCTATTAGAGGTAAATTACTGAACAGCGGCCAGGCTAGCTGCTGGGCTGAGCATGTTAACTGCTAACTGCTGGGCTGGCAACACAGGTGTTATTGTTGTCTTCAATTTTCCACATAAGGAGGCTGAGATGCAGAAAGGCTGATTTACCTCTCCAAGGTTGGAGAGCTCGAAGGGGCAAACCCAGTCTGCCTTACTGCAAAATCTGCATGCCTTCCTCCGTAGACACGTACTGCCAAGTGCCTTAGAGAAAGGTTTAAAGTTAGGGGGGAAAACAGTAGACCAAAACCACCCCTAGTTCCAGCGTGGATCAGCGATATTTTGGTCTATTTCCTTCCTCACGTCCCCGCTCCACGCATGCTTTCTGTGCCTTCCCTGCAGGTGTTTGCTTTCCGTGCAGGCTCCTCGTGGGCACCACGTGCCTGAAATCGGGCGGAGGGAATTGCAGCTGCGTGAGAGGTGGCCCTGGAGTGTTTCCTTGAAGCCTGATAAGACTTCACGCACGGGAGAACAACAGCAGCAAAATCATCCAAATAGGCAGTGAGGGATAAATGAAAACTGGAGATTGTTTAAAGGTTGTGATGGTGAACCCCTACTTCTTATCTTTTCTGAATTACTTTGAACCTACTTTCTTAAGTTCATCAAATATTAAAAATTCTGGGGCTAATGACCCTTTGGTAACCTAGAATACAAAATCCCTTTATAAGACAATTTTTTAGCAATAAATACAAATAGGCATAGTTAGGCTTAATTTATGTTTGTTTTATTTTATTATTTGTTATTCCTCTTTTTTGGTGTAGCTTTATTGAGGGATAATTGATATACACAAAACCCACACGTATTTAATGCACATGCTTTGATGAGTTGGATACACGCATACACCTGTGATATCGTCACCACAGTCATGGTAATAAACACATCCAGGCTCCGAGATGACACAGGTGATGGAGATTCCTGTTGGTGTGGAATTTCAATCTATAGGACATCAGTTCCTAAATATGAGGCTGTGAGCCTCTGGTAGCTCACAACCAATTTCCACTGGTCTGGAACAAAACACAGAAAAGGAAATAAGAGTTTTTCGTAAAGCTAAACCCATCCAATTTAAGGAAAATTGTTCTTTATTCTCAAATATGTTCTCCTGTCCTATTAGATGGTAGGGTTCTATTTTCAATGGCTTTACTCAACCAAAATATAAAGTGGCCAACCCCACGACAATACTCCAGATTTAAACTTGGAGTTTAAAGTTTTGGATGAAATGAGGTCTAGGAATCCCAGCCCGTGACTGTCAGCAGAGGAGCAGACGATGGCAGCTGGGACGGCCACCCAGACCGCAACGGCAGGCTCACGGCTCACACCGCAGAGTGCTTGCTTTGCTGGGCGCTATTCCTACTGCTTTGCGTGGACCCACTCCTTTAATCTCTGCAAAACCCTCTGAGGTGGGTGCCCATAAGCTTGCTCTTTTTCCAAACGAGGAAACTGAAGCATAGATCTCCGGAACCCTGACGTTCCTGTGTTCTTGGGACAATTCTCCAACCTACTGCAAATTTGAATCTCATTCCACAGCCGATGGCTGGAGCTCAGTGTGTGGGATTGAGGCTGATAGGAATGTTCTCTATGTCCCAGTCACCACCCGGGTCTCCTCCGAGAAGCCTTCAATGGCTGCCCCTTGCTATGACTTCCTAAGTTGCCTCTTACTCTGTTTTCATTCCACTCGATTTAGGCTACGGAGGCTGTACGTATTCTTTGGAAATCACTCTTTCTGTCCCCTCTGTGCTAACACCCAAGCAACACGGTCCGAGGGAAGATTCATGGGGTGAGCCTGAGGGTTTGTGCGCATTGTGCCGCAGCTGAGAAATGGGGTCCTTTCATTTCCTTCTCCATCCTGGATACTTATTGCCAGTAGATTTCCCAGTGTGGAAATTAGTTCCAATATTTATTTAGAACTCGACACTTTATTATTGTGTTCAGAAAGTTGCAAAGTGTATTTTTCCTTCCACATCAACGAAATGAAATCCCCCCAAACACACATTTAAAAAAAAAAAACTTGAAATATTTTTAGAATAATATTAAACCTCAGCAAAAACTTTGTCTATAAATTCGTATGTCATGGAAGTTTTTTCTCTTGACAGACTGTTTCCACTGTATTTATAGCGTACGAGAATTGGGGCTGGCTCACCTTGGAGCTGGTAGCATTCTTGTTCTTTGCAAAATGCAGTTAAGGGTCCATCCGCTACGTCTCTAGACACTATTGGGCAGCCTAGAATGCCGGGGATTCTTGTTGTGGTGGGGCCGCCCCTTCAAGAATGATTGTAGTAGCAATTTTCATTATTGTTTTCTTCGAAATAAATCTCTGACTGTAGTTATACCCCTGGGATTTTCGTCTTTGTCCTGTTAAGCAGGTGACACAAACAAGATGCAAATCTGCAAATCTGTGTGCAGAAGAGGTTGACCCGCCCGTTAAATTTAAGGCATTGACAGCGTTCAATGCAAGGCTGTGTCTCGGTCTATATATTTTCATGGGATTGTGAGTAATTCATTTGCTGTTAAATCCCGACTGTTCCACGGTCTTTTCAGGGATAGTTCGAAATGCATGAACGTTATGACAACCACATGTTCTGAATTGTCTGAGCAGCATTTATTTTAAATGCTTTGTGCCATTGTCCCAAACGTACTCTGAAATTCAGGTAGCATTTGTTCCGATTTGGGGAGCTGAAAATATAGAAATCATAGTCAATAACCAAGAAAAGTATGTGCTGTTTCCCACGAGGAGAGAGGAATTTCGGCTTAAAGGTGGTTCTGTGCTTGTCTCTGCCCCTTGACTGGTTATATAAAGTATAATCCCCCACTCTGATTGAGGATTTGTGGGTGTCAATAATTGTGCTAAGCGCTCTGACTGTCTTTATCTCTTTCAATTCTTACAATATCCCTAGGAGATTGTTACTATTATTTCTCACGCTTTACAGATGAGAACATGCAGCTGGAGATGTTCAGTCCCTCACCCAAGGTCATGCAGCTAAACTGTCATTAAACCTTGAGATGAATTTCAGAGCCCTCCCCTCGATCCTAACTGTTCTGCCAAACTGCATTTCTATAAGAATTTGGATAATTTAACATCGCTTTTATGGTGTTCAATTCCTGGATTTAGGAGGTTCTTTTCTCCCGCTTCTGTGCAAATCAGATCTTTCCCCTCCTAGAAACCACCATCTGGCTAACAGGGCGAAGCCTCACCTCCTAACCCATCGCCGTGTCTCTGGGTTTTTTTCCGTTTCCCCTATCCAGGGGTGCCTTCCTGCGCTGGGGTTGACACATTAGAGGATAAGAGACGTGGGTAGGCTGGTTCGTGCTCACAGGGTAACATGCCTCACTGTGCAGGTTTCAGTTCAGCCTTCTGAAAACAGGATGACGGACTTTGGAAACGCAGGCTCCACCGGCAGATCTCCGGAGCAGAGGTCTCGGGGGGCAACGTGCCCTGAAAGAGACACCGCAAACCCACTGCAGACTTTGCTCCCACAGGATCCAACTGCTGCGCCCCTCTTAGGAAAGAGTCGTGCTGGGCAGGTGCTGGGTGCCATCCTCTGAGGACACACCCCAGGTCCCTTCAGGAAAAGCAGGTGTGCACACAACTCCATACAGTGTTTTGTTATTATTGTTATTGTTCATTTTTTTCAGTTGCAGATTCTTGTCTGTCGTAAGCCCGAGGTTGAGATTTATGTTGCTGGGTGCTGGGTTTTAAATTCAGCTTTGCCGTCAGCGGCGAGTTTCCCAGAGTATCTTGTTGCAAGAATGGAGGTCACTTTATGCATTTTTGGGACACTGCATTTATGTCTGAGAATGCCTGTACCCTGAAGGACTCCTGTGTGCTGAAATTAACTGAGAACCAAAATCACTCTGCAGGGCAGGGAGAGAGAGAATGAGGGACCTCAAAGGAACGGCAGCCAGTAACTCATCCAACCCCATGTTTTCCAAATAAAGAAACTGAGTCCAGATATTACAGATTTCTTGTCCACAGCTAGCAAAGGCACTATCTATGGCAGGGAGAGATCTGGACTCCAGATAATCTACCTTCCAGGCCAATGGCAACACTCAGTACGCTCTCCCCACCCACCACCGCAGAACTGAGCATTACTTGCAGGATTCATTCATTCATTCATTCATTTCTATTTTATAATCTGTTGACTGACCCAAGCCAGAAAACCTACAAAACTTTGACTCTTTGTTCTCCATCACCCCACATATCCTGTCACTAAATACTGACAATTCCACCTCCTAAACATCTCTCCTTTTGATCCCTGCCTGTCATCCTTGACATTATCTAATTTTAGACTCTAATTACCTTCTAACCAGCCTAGTAATAGCCTCCTCTAAAGATGACATTTCTTCAGTTATACAACAAAATGCATCGAGAGGCTCCTCGGTGCTGCGTAAGCACCGGTCGCTAGGGACCCTCAGTGAGCCGGGCGCAGGTAGCCGCCGCAGGTGCTTGTGGGCCAGCGGGCAGACAGGTGATTTCAATGCAGTGAGAGGAGCAGCTCTTTGGAAGCAAACGCTGGGGAGCTCCCAGGAGGGAGGATGGTCAGAGAGGGCTTTCTGGAGAGGGAAGCGTCCCTGAGATGTGGGTGACAAGCAGGACCAAGCAAGTGGGGGCAGGTAGGGGACAAAGGGGGTTCCAGAAGAAACAGCTCGCACAAAGGCCAGGAGGTTGGAGAAACGACAACAGGTAAGACTGCAGGGGAGAGTGTGGGTTGTGGCTGGGGAGAGGTGAGCAAAGCGGCTGGAGAAGGAAGCAGGGTCACACCTGGACGGTTTCTTATTCCAGATTCCTCTATGGGAAAGAGTTCAGCACTCTTATTCTAAGACAGACGCTGATGTCAAAACCAGAGCTCCAGGAGACTCTGGTGGGGAAAGCTCACACCGGGGGCCGTTGACAGCGTGTGTCCTTGCTGCCCAGCGATTTGGGGGATGAGTGGGCTGGAGAGAACAGCAGCGTTTTGTCGTGGTTTGTCGTGGGAACGAGCCGTGTCATTTGTGGGTTTGCTCCGCTGGCTGACTCTGGTGGTTCGTGATAAAGAGCTGCACGTGGGCTCACTTGAGCAGTTGCTTTTAGATTAAAGGAAAACTCACAGTTAACTGCTGGGTGGGCATCACATTTTACATAGTCCCACTCAAGAGACGCTACTGTGATAAACAGGTGCCGACATATTTCAGACCTTTGGCCCCGTCGTAATTCACTCAGGCCGCCATGATGGAGCACCGCAGACGAGGGGGCTTAAATAACAGAAATGTATTGTCGCACAGCTCCAGAGGCTGGAAGTCTGAGATCAAGGTGTTGGTGGGGCTAGTTGCTTCTGCGGGACCTGAGGGCAAATCCGTTCGACGTGTCCCCCCAGCCTCTGCTGGTTTGCTGGTGACGCTTGGCGTTCCTTGGTTGCAGATGCGCCACCCAGCTCTCTGCCTTCATGTTCACGTGGTGTTCTTCCTGTGTGTCTGCCTCCAAATTTCCCCTTTTATAAGGACACCAGTCCTATTGGATTAGGGCCCACCATAATGACCTCATTGTAACCTGATCACCTCTGTAAAATCCCCACCTCCAAATAAGCTAACATTCTGTGGGGATCAGACTCCAGCACGTCTTTCTGGGGGGGACACAATGCAAACCACAGCAGCCCCTGATCCTGCCTTCCAGTCTTTCCCCATGGTCACCCCATATAATGGCACCGGGACAAGCTGGAAAGGGAATAGTATAGGAAACTCTAAAGGGAACATTTAGGGATGATGTAGGCTGGTGGTCTTCAAACTTTTAACAGTTTAGATCTGAACAAAAAGATATCTGAAATTCCAACACATGTCACGGTGGAGAGCTTCTGGCTGGAGCTGGATGTGGGTTTGATGGGAGAGGTAGTGGCCAGAGTTTTATCTGTTCAGCATCTGCCCCCCCACACACACCCCAGAGGCAGCCTCAAAGGGCCTTGGTGGAAAGTCGTACTTGAATGAAGTTTCCTTGCACCCTGAAAAATTCATCCAAGACCTGGTTCTTTGAGAAATAGGTGGCAAAGTCAGGCCAGAAAACTCTTGGAAATGGGCGACTTAATTAAATTCAATTTCAATGCATGCAGAATGAGGGTCAAGAGCATCTCGTGCTTGTTTAGGTAGTGGTGCCATTTAAAACTTCCTGGAACCACCTGTGGCTTGAAGGACCTGGTCACTCCTTAGGGCCTTGATGGATGACGATGGCATGGTTTTCCTCGGCTTCCCATGTGGAGATGGGAAAACCCCTTAGGGCCACGTTCCTCGAGTCCACTCGATGGTGCCACCTTTTAGACCAAGAGGACACGGGAGAGCCGTGGTGGCCGGCCCTTCCAAAGTGGCAGGACTTGGACATTTGCAAACACAGGCACGTAATGACTCTTTAATAGTATTATTCGTTATATAGTATAGTCTTCCTCTGCACATCAGTCTTTATGTGAAAAAGGCCATTTTGTTTTTTAATGGGGAATTCTAGGGGGAAATCAGAGCCTTTGCTTGTGTTTTAAGGCTTGAAATGGGATTTTTTTCTTCACTTTCATTATCTGCCTTCTCTGGAACCTTATTTGTTTCTTTCTGCTTATGCAATTTTATTATAACAACTGGCAACAAAATGAAAACATAGCCTACAGGAATCTGCTGGTGCGGATTCCCGTGGAAATATGAGTCAGACACCGAGACAAATATCAGGGAAACTGTGGTTACCAAAACTGTTGCTTGTAACTTTCATGTTGAAAGACACCTTTTCCTTCTCCTTTCCTTCACCTGGGACCTGTAAACGGAGGTCCTTATCTACACGTGGGAGAAGAGCAGTATGGGGGTCCCCTCCTTCCAGAAGAGCATGGAGGGACGTCCCCCAAAGGAGGGAGACGTTTCCTGTCACTATTAGCGAGGGGACGCAACAGGCAGATCCTCCAATAAAGGCGACACTTTGCATCCGTTCCCATCAGGCTACAGGTTACTGAGCTCTGTGTCTGTTCTGAGCAGCGTCTTGGACCGGAAGACAGAGAAAAGCTAGAAAACGCTGGCCTGGGGGAGGCCACCGTGGAGTTTTAGAAAGACAGACAGGGGCGGTGGCACCACTTGCTCACTCGAGGTGGTCCTGAGTGACCTTCCACTTCAGACTCCTCCTGCGGCTCATTTATGCTCCTTTAAAACACATACACACACGGATATGTACTTAATTTAATTTATTAAACACAGGTAATACACACAGACATGTATTTATATAGTATATAGTTTTATATATTTATATGGTTTATATATTTATATTATGTGTTTATATAGAAATAAATACACAGACATATCTTTATATGTGTTTGTTCTGTATACATTTGAAATTTAATTTACTTTCCCGATATGTCTCTGTTCCTTCTATCTCACTGCTTTTATACCCACCCATCTGTAAGCTTGAGGAGTAGGAGGAAAAATAGAAACCAGCACTTTCTCTCGGATCCTGGTAATGTTACTAAAAGCTGACATTTTACTGTGTGCTGTGCTATGAGCTTCACACACATTTCTCAAGAGATTATCTCAATCCCCTAATTTTGACCATGGTTCCGCCCACTTACTTCTTTTATTTTCTTTCACTTTGTTATGAAATAAAAATCTCCTTCTCTTCCTTGACACCTTTCTCCTTTACTGTTTAGCACATTTCGTATTTCTGTTAGTCATGGGTTGTAACAGAAAGCGAGAACTATGTCCCATATTTTTTTCCTAAAAATCTGAACAACAACATTGACTGAAACATCGCAGTTCTAGAAATGTCGAGGTCCAATTCCGTTAGAAAATACCCATCTAGCCTCATTAAATGAAAAGAGATTTGGACATAATATGTTCCACCTCTGCATGCTGGGTTGCTTGTTAATTCTTTGCCTGACACTGAAAATTCTTGGTTAGCCTGAAAATGATCATTTCATTCTAACTTCTAGTGGCTGCGTCTTGGGTGGATTTTTTTTTTTTTTTTGAGGCTTTGAAATTTGTTGCTCATCCTTAATTGTGAAGATCAGCCAATGATTTAAAGCCCCTAAGCTATTATGGGAAGACCGGAGGGAGCAAAGCAGGCTCAGTAATTCCCACCACTGTATGGGGCGAATCCATTTGTAAAGGACAGTGAGAAAGGCTTGAGCTGACACCAAGCGAATTAAGTAGGAAAATCTCTCTGCAGCTCCCTTTCAGATTGAACCTACACCAAGGAACTCAGACAGGCTTGAAATATTTGTTGGTAATTGTCTGGGGGCACGGGCCGGGCCGGCAGTGGCAAAGGGCGGAATAGACTTTGCAGACGTTATCTCATTCTGCCATAGGTGTGTCGGATACTATTCCCACTCATCAAGGGCATGAACACAGTATATGGAGGCCAAGTGACCCATTCTAGGACACTGACATCTCGTCTCCAGTAACAAAACTGTGTCAAAAATCGGGCTGATTCTCCGAGTTATTCTCCGAATAATTCTGGTGAAGCAGTGGCTCTGTGTATATTATTTTGGGGAAAATTCAGTCATTGCTTTTCTTTGCTAACAAGTCTAAACTGAGTTAGCAGTGGCTCTATGAATGGGGGTTTCCCTGGATATCTTGAGGGCCCCCAGCTATGATTACATTGTGTCCTTGTGAAATAAACAAGCAAACGCATAATACTCTGTATTTTAAATTCTTCTGCACCTAAAGCTACTAGTGGCTACAATTTATTGAGTGTTTTCCATGCTAGTATTAAGACCTTTATTCATTTATGCTAAGAAAGTATGTGAACATAGGCTTATAAAAAACAAAGTGCAGTGGTCCCTTGGTGTCTATGGGGGACGGGTCCCAGGCCCCCCTCGGATACCAAAATCTGTGGATGGCTAAGTCCCTGACACAAAGTAGCATAGTATCTGCATGTGACCTACATACATCCTCCCTTGTACGTTAAGTCATCTCTAGTGATACCTCAATTAATTCTATGTATTAATGAAGAGTTGTTATACTGTATTGTTTGGGGAATAATGACCAAAAACCAGTCTGTACATGTTCAGTACAGATGTAATTTTTTTCCCAAATATTTTCAATCTGGGGTTGATTAAATCCACGGGTGTGGAACCCACAGATGTGGGGGGCCGACTGTGACAGCAACTGGGAACCCAGTAATCTTTTGTGCCCTGAGCACGCTGGCTATTTTACCCACTAGACCTTCCCCATCTCCACGTGCTGAAATCCTACCCTGCCTTCAAGGCTCGTCCCAGGGCACTTTACTCCAGGGAAACTTCTCAAGTGACTGCACACTCTGCTGAATTCCCACAGCACTTTATACCTCGTATTGTGCAATATCAGTCACCGCGTTTGTCTTGCGTATCCTTCTAGGATGGAAGCTTCCAGGTGATAGCGTCTATGCATTTTTTATTTATTTTTTTATTTCTCGACAGAATAGAGTTGTGGATGAAGTAGGTCCTCATTACCTGTCTGTTGCCTTAGTTAAACCTCAGAGTTGGAAGGAACCACGTAGCCCAGCTCGGACGGCGCCTCCCTCATTTCCCCAACCCCTGTAGCCACGTCCAGATGTAGTCATGTGATTAGCTCTTGCTCAGGGATGTGCACAGAGCTGACGTGGGCCAGGATCTTTAAAAGGCACTTGCACTTGCCATAAATCCTCATAATTTAAAATGCAAGAGGCTGAGAACAATGTGGGCTTTGAAGTAACTGAGTTTACAGTAGCCAGAGGTTTTATTAAAAACCGTAGAGCACGCAGCTGGCCAGAAAAAGACAGCTTTCTCTGTCTTGAGAGAACAATGACTATGATGATGCTCAGTGCTGTTTGGATTTTCAAGGTATTTTTAGTTAACTGTGTTGATGATGACGGTGATTAAAACAACACTCTGCAGCTCCTAAGGAAATGCACACAGCAGAGTAATTATTGTGAAGGGACATGAAAGTCTCCACTTACTTCCTTTCCACTGGCTAGCAGCAGAGGACTGCAAAGCTAGCGGCCAGTACCACAAGATGCAAAAGCCCGAGGTCCTGAGTCACCACATGAAACAAAGGACAAGCTGACCAGGAACACCAGCACCAGGCCATTGTGTGAGCAAGAAACAAACTTCTATTGTGCTAAGCCATTAAAATTTAGGAGTTATTTGTTAAAGCAGCAGCATTATCTGAATCTCCTTGAGCATTTTCTTTGATGGAGCATTTATTGAACTAGCTCTGACTGTTAGGAAAACCTCATGTTGTGCTGAAAGCTGCCTTCCCATAAGTAACTCCAATCCATGGGCTATCGTTTGGCATTTTCAACCTCTGCAAATCTATTTCCTCTTCACTGAGACCCCTTTTGCAATATTTGACAACATACACCATATCGGCTCTGGGACGATGTTTCTCGTTTCTTTGTTTGCAGCTGCAGCACACAGTAACGAGTGATTACAAACAGACTGTCTCCTACACCGTTGCTCTGTGACTCTCCCCAGACCCCGGCGGTCATCCCAAGGCTCTTACACCCCAAATTGCCCTAACCTTGGACTGGAGCCATAGGCTTACATGAGTCAGGCCTTCCTTTCCAAAGAATAATAGCAAAGACATACTTGCTTGGTTGCATCCTGGGGAAGATGCCCAAAGAGACTCTTTGAAAGGAGAACTAAAATATTCAAAAGTGCAGCACATCCCATACTCTCGTGCTAACACGACAAGCCATTGCTCATTCATCCCACAATCGTTTGTGGAGTTCCCAGGTTCTCTTTTTGGAGATATAGATGAGCTGGAACATGCCCTGTTCTGGAGTGTCTGCCGTGATGGTGAAAAGTTTGCTTTAAGCTGAAACACAGTTTAATGAAGATGGTTACTTGCAAGCCGAAACAGTCACTGTCTGCAAATTCATAGACTAAACTCTGTGAAGTGCTGGCCTGATTCAGTTTGTCCCACAGATGTTTGCCAAGTCCAGATGGTAGCACTTGTGAGCAAAGCCCACATGCAAAGAATTTTTCTTTTCTTCTTCTTGCAGTGGTTCTTCGTCCTTGTGCAGGATCTGCCTAAGATCAAGCAGTGTGGGCAGAGCTGGGCATGGCGCTGGCTACTTGGCTCAGCCCTGTTGAACAGAAGCACCCTCAGCCTATGTCATCTGCATGTCCCTTTACAATAGTTACTCTGTCTTTGTGCGTTTCTGTGTGAGCTGCAGAGTGTCTTTTAAATCATCATCATCAGCGTAGATGACTAAAAATACCTTGAAAATCCAAATACCATTGAGCTCCACCATAGTCATCGTTCAAAACATGTCTTTCTCCGGTCAACTGAGTTCCGTATGGTTTTTAATAAAACCTCTGGCTGATAGGAACTCGGTCCCTTCAAAGCCCATTTTGTTCTTGGTCTCTTGCCTTTTAAATGATGAGGATTTATTGTTCAGCTTAGAGAACCGTGGAAATACATAATAATGCTGGTGTCTATTCCTCCGGACACTTTCCACGGCAGCAATGGGTAGGGAATGAGGACGGCCGATCCCCCAGCGTGTGCTAGAAGAAATGGAGAATTCAACAAGATGATGCCACTAATTAAACGTGAGGATGCTTTACGAAGCCCCAAGAGAACAACAAAAAAACTCTCTTTGGTCTGACTCTTCTTCCATCCTCTCTCAGGAGCAGAGAGAGATTTCTATCTAAGAAGAATAACAACTTTAATGATTGCCATAATTTGTCATTTCGAAGGTTTTGACAGACTTAAAAACTCCGTGGAATCTGTTTCTTTGTTTTGTTTTGTTTTTGTTAGGGAAAGTCAAAAAGGGTGGATTGGAAAAAGAATGCATAGCTGCATTCCACCCAGGGCTGCCAGGCAGGAGGGAAACAGGCTGTTTCACGGACTCTGGGTGGGGGTGTAAGTTGGTGCAAACAGTTTGGAGACCCACAAGCTACATGCTTCAAAGTTTAACCCATGCACACCCTCGACCTGGGAATTTTGGAGGGTTGGAATTTAAGCAAAAAAAAAAAAAACAAAAAAAACCAATTAGGTAGTCAAAGATGTATACCCAACAAAGTTTATAAATGTCTGAAAACTTTTAAATCATTTGTAGTAAAAATGTATGTTGAGTGATGATTATATGTACTTAGGTCCTAAGGATTTGGAGGTGGCCGAGACCAGGCTGGTTCTTGTTCTTCACCTGCTAGTGTGGCAGGTTTGTGGCCAGCAGTGACATTGTCTGGAACGGGCCATCTCGACTGGGTGGGATACATGGATGGTGCTTATTTCCTGAGCAGTGGCCAAGCCACTTAGCAAGCAGTTGGGGAAAGACATTAGAGAACAGGCAGGGTCAGCCCCAACCCGGTGGAGGGACAGGTCAGGGGGAAAAGTGCAGCAGGTGACCTGGCAACACTGGGAAGGACCACCCAGGACGGGGGAGATGGAACTCCAAAGAGGGCAGAAGCCTAAAGAAAACATGGTCCTCTTACGTTTTTGCTCATACTCCTCCTCTAACCTAGATGCTACTTTGTCCTCATTTTTTTTATTTGTGTTTCTTTTAAAACCTTTGCTTTTTTTTGCATTTAGCTTAGCTTATTCATATAACTTCATCCTTAACTCTTGAAAAAACATTGCACACATTCCGGTGCAGAGGGTTGTCTGATCGTCCGCCATCCCCCATGATCTAACCGCGGTTTCTCAGAGCGTGACACGGGCCGGGTGCTTCTGCCTGAAGCTCTCTCGCCGCGACCTCGCTGGCTTTCCTCTGCGCCTGGCGAGGCTGCGATGACGCGAAGAGTCCCTTCCTAAGGGAGCCCAGAGCGCCTGTCCTCATGTCAGCTGAGAGACAGCCCTGCTGGTGTCTGCAAAATAAGCCCACGGAGAGTAGTAGGTTTTTAGTGCGAGACAATGAAAAAGTTGACAACTTATTTCCCCTTGAAAAAGCAAAGGCACGTTTGGCAAATCTACGTACATCAGTGTGTGTGCGTGTGTGTGAGTGTGTGTGCGTGCGTGTGCGTGCGTGTAGGGGACAGGGGCTGCTAGCAGGGGCTGGAGTGCAGAGTGCTAAGCAGAGAGCACCAGGAATGTGCCGTCCCAGGACCCCAGGCCAGAGGATGGGTGGGTCCAGGCTGGGGCTGAAGGAAGAGGCAGGTGAAGTCCCCACGTGACACCTCCAGTGCTTAATGCCACCGCTCTCTCAGAATACAGTGCCACCAAGCCCCTTGCCCTGACAAACCCAACCCTCACATCCGTGCCTCCCGCTGGGAGAATGGCCCCAACCAAAGAGGACTGTCTAAGGCCAGAGCTGGGCAGCGTGGGATGACGAACCGTCGGCCTTTCCAGGAAGCCTGGGAACTGGCCATGCGGCCGGGGCCTACCCTGCCGGCGTGGCCTGGGTTTTAGGTGGGTTTTCAGGGTCGTTTGGAACATGGGACATGGGGCTCTTAATGAGCCTGCGTTAGAGAGGACTCGCGTCCCGAAAAGGAACTAACGCAAAATGCAAAGGAGCAAACGTGTCGCCTTCCCTCATCTCTTTCCCGGAGCCTCCTCGAGGCGTCTGCTCCCTTGGCTTCCCTTCACTGTTATTCTTGACTGGTGACATTTATTCCTGATTGGTGACATTTATTGAACACCCACCATGCGCTACCCACAATGCTTTGGGGTATCAGAATTATCCCTGGGGAGAAAAAATGGAAGAGATGTTTTTGTGCGGCACTGTAGAAATGGCGACATAAATGAGTGAGGGGGGTCTGGGCCCTGCCGGCTGATTCTCTTTCCACAAAGGAAAGAGGCTAAAATCCTGCCTAAGCTGAACAGCCGCCTGCACAGGGCTGGGTGCTGTCCTGGTTTCGTTAGTTCAGACGGTTGCGGACGGGACTTGGGGGTCAGGTGATGAGAAGGCCAGAGCCGCCTTTCTTGTTTGTTTTTTGCAATTTTTTTAATTGATGTAAAATTCACGTAGCATAAAATTCACCATATTAAAATATACAGTTTTACACTTTTCACATTTTTAAGTGTGCACTGAAGTGGTTTTAGCACATGCACAGTGTGCAACCGTAACCACTGTCCAATTCCTGAACGTGCACTAGGCTGTTGGCGCCGTCATTCATTCATTCACTCATTGCTAAACGTCGATTGAGAGCTAATCATCAGTGAAGCTCTTACCAGCCCCGGGAACTCGCTGGTAAGCAGAGCACTGGGGTCCTTGTCACACGGAGCTAACCATGTTGACGGAAAACACAGTTTAAACAGTCAGACATAAAAATAGAATCTTTTAACAGAATAAATGCTATGAAACAGAATCAGATGATCCTCCACGAAGCACTTCAGTGAGACACGTAGCTTCAGAGAGAGAATTGTAAGTGCTGTGTCTCTTACCTCTTTGAAAGTGTTAGAATAGCCAAGGTTATTTAGAAGTATGTTAATATACTTTCTGTCTGTTAAAAATCAACATATTAGTATGTTGATTGAATCTATGTTCAAAGTAAGATTATTCCATTGGTATTGTTGTGACGTTAAAGTCAGTTTACCAATTTTATTAGTTGATATTCTTGTGCCTTTTGGGACACGTGAGTTTAAGAGTCTGTGTTCTAGGAGGACAGGTACGTGATATTTGCAAGGGGCTCAGGGACTGGAGCCGCAAGGCCTGACTCCTCTGACCCTGGACAAGACTCCTAACTTCTTTGATTTTCTTTCACCTCATTTCAAAATTGGGATAATAATAATGGCTTGAGAGACTGTTGGGAAGTTAGAAATGATGATAAAGATTCTTGGACAGAGAAGGCACTCAATACATGCCCACAGTGCCCTTCAGAGTGCCTCGATCATCGTGGATGCTCGTGTCAATGGTAAAGAACCCAAACTCTGTAAAATAAACTCGGTTTATTCTGAGCTGAATTATGTGTGACCATGGGCTGGAGAGCCATGTCCAAGAAGCCTTGAGCAAGTGGTCTTACCGTGGCCGGGTTACAGTTTGGTTTTATACATTTCAGGGAGACAGGAATTACACATAAAGTCATAAATCAATACATGGAGCGAATACATTGATTTGGCCCAAAAAGTCAGGACATCTCGAAGTGGAGCATTACAGGTTATAGGTGGGCTTAAAGATGCTTTGATTTGTAATCTGTTAAAGGAATAAAGTTTTATCGAGAGGCTTGGAATGTTTTCAGTTACGATAAGGAAGTCTATTAATCAAAGACAAGCCACCAGACATATACAAGATATATATACTCAGACTCAAGTGATCTGTTAAGTAAATTGAGGACCTGCAGGTGTGGTTGAAGCCGTGTCTTGCGTAGTCTTAGGCCTGTCAATGAGTTACAAGGGACATCTCCAAGAAGGCAAGGAGGCACGATGAGGCATGTCCGACCTCCCTTCTCATGGCCAGCAACGCAGCTTTAGGGTATTTCTGGGGTCCCCTTGGCCGAGGGTAGGTCCATTCAGTCAGCCGGGGGGGCTTAAGAGTTTATTTTAGTTCACACTTGGTAAAACTGTTCCTGGGCTCCTAGAACCTAAGTGCTGTGTAACAAAGAAACCAGGGACAACCAGGTCCCATATCAGTCATTGCCTAAGGGGAAGAAGCATGCCGGCTGTCATTGCTGTTATTGTTCCTGGCAATAACATTTCTCCTGTGCCTTAAGTGTATGCCCAATAAACAGAATTAAACTCAGACTGCTAATGCCTTCTTGGTAGCGTGATCTCTCACGTCTTGGCATTGCTGATTGGCATGCAGGAAGCATTTCCATAATATCAAGCACTTTACGGGCATCAAGCTTTTGAAGTGGAACATTAATTTGTATTGTTTATAAGCACACTTATGTTAGAGGAAGACAGATTATATTGAACCCCGGCCAGCCATCGCCCATCCTGACTGCAGAGGAGGACCGAGCCTGAACAGCATCTTCTTCCGGAAAGGGACATCGCGTTTCCCTTGATTCCTTTCTAGGGCGGCAGCTAAAATTGTTTCCAGCATTTTTTAGTTCCGGCTAAGGAGTCTTGTTAGGCTTTTTCTAAAATAAGGTAGCTGTGTACTTGTCAGGAGGTAAACAGGCAGCTGTTATGCAAGCTGAAAAATCGGGTCACCTGGGTTCTCAGCCATTTGAGCCTTAGTTTTTTGATCTCTAAATTGGCAAAAGTAGTATTACTTGCCTGTATTACAAGGTGACTCTGAGTAGAAAATAAAAAACGCATGTGTGTGCATGTGTTTGTATATAGTGTGTAACTTATAAAGATCACATCAATGTTGTGATGACTCATCCGTGGAGTTCTCACCGTGACGTCTTTCAACTCATGCAGCGGAGAATTGAATAACTTTTCCTATGTACAGTCTTGGACAGTACAAAAAAGGACAGTTGGTATTTTTTCATGTTTCTCTAATTCCCCAGGAGGTTGAGGGATGTCTTGAATTATAGTTGGGGATTTTTTTCTAGAAAACGTGTGTGTGTTCGGGGGAGAAGGAAAGAACGTCATCGAATGACCAACTGTGGGATTCTACTTGACAATATTGAGCCAATCACAGGGATTTGCTCGATTTCTTTTGGTTCAGAAGTTGCAATCCGCCTTGGGTCACACTGGGCAGCAAGACATGTGAGCTTCAGTCCCTAAGCTTTGCCAGAGCCTGGGTGGGGGAGACAAGATGCGAGAACTGGAATTAGTAAATCATTTAACCTCACGTCCTTGGTTTTCTCATGTATAAAATGAGCTCTAAGGCCCATGAGGCTCTAAACTTTCATACCTTGGAGATTCTGTAATTTCTGACTCTGGTTAGAGAAACTACTACACAACTTACTCCTGTCTATAATAATCCTGACTCTTGTAAAAACCACATGTATGTTAGGATGTTTTCAGATGTAAGTGAAGAAAAATCTTGTAGAAGTTAGGCTTAAACAATAGGACGTTTATTTTCCAACACAACTTGCAGTCCAGGAAGGCAGTTCTCAGGTTGGTTCGGTGGCTTGTGGCTGTCCTCAAGGACCAGGGCTTATCCCATCTTTCTGGGATGCCATTCTTGGTGTCACAGCTTGGACTTTCTTAGTGTCATGGCTGGGGCCTTAGACTCATGTCCTCATGTTTGCAAGTTGGCTACCCCTGACCTCACATGTAGATGTGACTGTGCTCTGCCCAAGGAGAAAAGGAACATTGCCTCTTATTACTCTTTTTATTAAGAAATGAAACCTTTCTTAGAAGTCCCCCCGAAACTCTCAACAGAGACTTTGTCTCTGGCTCATTGGCCGGGGTTGGGTCACATGCCCGCCCACACCCTAGCTGCAAGGGAAGCAGGGAGGCTTGGAAAATATCTGAGATTTCAGCTCTTGTGGGAGGAGGTGACCGTACCAGCAAGGAAGCTGAAAGTAAGGTGCATATTATGGCTACAGGTAGGCAATCAAACATATTCGTCACAGGTAGGAACTACCCTACTGAATGTGTGGGTAGTAGAACACAAATGTATTCATACTCGTCAGTATTAGAGGCCTCCATTTCATCTGTAAAATGACCAAATTGAAATAGATAATCCCTAGGTTTTACAGACCTAAGGGAAGAGGCAGTTTCCTGTGAACAGAGAACACAAAAGTTCCTGTTCATAAGCTGGGGACCTATTTTTGCCTTTCTTGACAACTCTAATGATTTGTTTAAACTAATCTCCTTCATCCTTTGGGTGTCCTCAGTACTTCAGTGAATGATAATGTGCCTGAGTTTCCATCAGCACATTAGAATGTCCCATTTTTGAGGCTTAGATGCCACTTTTATATGCTGATAGCTACACTCGAAGCCTGGGATTACTTAAGCTAACAAGCGAGGATCCGTTCCAGTGGAAACGTAAACAGAACTTTCATTCATCATTTTGCTAATGGTTCTTGCCTAGAACATCCATCAGCATCCGGTCCATCTTTGGCCCTAATAAATACATTGTTTTGTTTTATGGCCGCTCCTCTGAGTGTTAATACAAGAAGGGGGTGTTATGGCTCCCCCACACAGGGATGTGATGGGATGAAGGGCTTGCTGGAGGTGATGTTTCCCTATCACTGCATAGGTCTTCTAGCTGGACGGACGACAGTTCTTTCTACTGTTCTCAGCCCAAATCCTCCTTCAGCACTCTCAACTTCCTTGTGTATTCAGAACGAATCCCATGTTCGTATGGAGATGCTTTGGGTTGGCAAACCAGCATCCTCCAAATGGTGCCCTTGATGCCAACGTAAGAGAAATAGAGAAAACAGCAAGGCAAGGACCTTTGCCTGCACAGCTTTGCAGCTAAGACGGAAATGAAAGCCCATGAACTCTGTCTGGATGGTAATCTACGGAGTCATGTGAGGACAGATGTTTGTCCATGGGTGGTATTCATCCTGAAGCACAGCGAAGTTTAGTCTAACACTTGATTTAATGCTTTGATTTTTCTTTCTCTGCAATCTGATGTTGTCGTAAGCATGCATGTTGCAGTTTGGAAGGGCCACCAGAACGAAATACTACAGACTGGGAGGCTGAAGCAATAAAAGTTTATTTTCTCTTGATTCTGGAGGGTGGAAGACGAAGGTCAGGGTGTCTGCGGGGTTGGTTCCTTCTGAGGCCTCTCTCCTTGGCGAGGATGTGGACATCTTGCAGATGGCCTCTTCTCTCTGTGTCTCCCATGTGGTCTCTCCTTGGTGTGTGTCTGTGTCCTGATCTCCTCTTCTTATAACGACACCAGTCATACTGGGTTAGGGTCCACGCTGACAGCCTCATTTTAACTGAATTATTTCTGTAAAGGCCCTGTCTGAAAACACTGTCACATTCAGAGGGATTGGGAGTTAGGGCTCTAACATGTGAATTTTGGGAGGCGGGGAGGCAAAATTCAGCCCATGACGATGGAGTTGGTGCTGGCGGAGGGAGCTAATTCCAGGGACAGTCCTAGCGTTTTGGGGCCGCTGCCGATGGCACTGTCCTTTCTCCCCTCATCTCCTTCCCGCCATGCAGTGTGTTTATGTGGATTAAAAGGGTCATTAGGGGCAGAGGTGGCGACTAAACCCAAGTTCCGCCGTGTGATCACTTTTGTCCCTGCGAGCGTACCGAGGACAGACAGAGGTTAATGACCAGTGGCTGCGCTCACAGCATCCTCGTCTCTGGTTCTAGCCACCGAGGGAGAGAACAGAGCGGGACACACCCCAGGTTGTGGGTCCTCACACTGAACCCCCTGGGCGCCAGGGCACAACCACGGAGAAGAGAGAACAAGGAGAGGTCAGAGTTCAGACTAAATCACCAGAATTTTGCCTTGAGCTTGTTTGCCTTTCTTTAATTCTCAGCATTCAGATTCTTCTGGCCTGGGTCTATTAGGAGTGAGTTTAAACTGGAGGAGGTGAAAAAAAAACTTCACAGGCTGAGCAGAAAAACAATGCCTCTATTTATGAACCCAGTCGCTCTCCCCTCCCCCACGCGAACACAGTACCGCAACACCAATTTTTTCCCGGGAAAGATTTTTCTGTCCTTTTTTTTTTTTTTTTCTTTAAGGGAATGACAAACACTGTTTGCTAAAGAAAAAGAAAAAAAAAAAAGGAGCTTGTGTCCTTACCGCAAAATAACAACACTGTAGATCACGCTAACTGAAGGCTCCACGTCTTATAAACACAACAGGCTGCATTACTCTGCGCTGAGTTATTATGTTTCATTGCAGGGAGCAGCGGAGTCTGAACGTGTTAATGATTCATGCTCGCCTTGGCAAAACATAATGTATACTAATCAGAGGGAGCCAGGGTACAAGAGCACTTTACATGCATTTGTCCAGTTAATAGTTTGACTTAATCTGATATTTCACTGGGTCGCCGACCTTTTCATTGTAGGTAATGCAGGGAGGAAAATGTATGGCCCACACCCCAGTGAATCAACAGAGGGCTTCCCGGTTACCAAGCAACGTGCTACCTAAGCTCTGCCTCTGCATAATTTTGCCAATACTTCCTCTTTCCGCTGATGAACTTAAGTGTAGCCCTGTGAGCTTGTGAGTGCGTGCATGCATTCATTTGTGTGTGTGTGTGAGCTTGTGAGTGCGTGCATGCATGCGTGTGTGTGTGTGTGTGAGCTTGTGAGTGCATGCATGCATGTGTGTGTGTGTGTGAGCTTGCGAGTGCATGCATGCATGCGTGTGTGTGAGCTTGTAAGTGCATGCATGTGTGTGTGTGTGAGCTTGTAAGTGCATGCATGCATGCGTGTGTGTGAGCTTGTGAGTGCGTGCATGCATGTGTGTGTGTGTGTGTGAGCTTGTGCGTGCGTGCATGCATGCGTGTGTGTGTGTGAGCTTGTGAGTGTGTGCATGCATGTGTGCGAGCTTGTGAGTGCATGCATGCATGCATGCGTTTGTGTGTGTGTGGTGTGTGAGCTTGTGAGTGCATGCGTGTGTGTGTGTGTGTGTGTGTGTGTGTGTGTTTTGGGGAGGGGCATCACCTCAGGCACAGCTCATTTATACTGCTTTTTATAGGCACTAAACAATAAACTCCCACCATAAACAACCATGCCAGAGTTAATACTCAATAAACAGTATGGTTTATAAGCAATTAGAGACCCAAATCTCAAAATAAGACAGTTCAGCAGAATGAGAGCATCTACTCCAACAAGGCTTAGTAAGATACGTGGCTTGTTAAAAAGTGTCATAATTCTCCTTTAAAAAGCAATTAACAGTTTGGTGTATTTTGGTCTGCCAAGCACAGAGTATCTTAATCAAACGTGAACACAATCAAAGAGCCACTTCTCAGCTTCACGGAATGGACAGTGGAGTACCCGGAAAGCACGGCTGAAAATAAAAGGAAGAATTGATGTTCTCTCCTGGGTGTTTATCAACCTGAGAGTCCATTGAAGACATCACGATGAGTCAGATAAATGCGTTTTGTCAGGTTTTCAAAGAAAGCCAGCCAGCTGCTCTATTTTGCCAATGTCTTTGTGTTTAGTCTTAGTAACTTTGGAGGTAAAAAAAAAAAAAAAAAAACCTCTGTTTTCTAGCTCCTTCTTTAAATTGTGGTAGGTGATTGGAGAAATAACATGCATTTGCTCTGCCTTGTGGTTTATGACAATAAACACAAATATCTAGTCCTTATTCTCTGCCACTTCTGGGATTATCATGAGGTATTTTATAGCAGGAATCCAATAGTTTTGGATTTATTTTATCTGAGGCTAGTAAACCCTATTTTTAAAATACACTTTCAAATGATGTAAGCTTCCAACACTATGGAGGAGGCCGTCCTCAGGGATCTACCACCTGAGACAGATATATGATAAACCACACATTTCCTTTTAAAGCACCTTGAAATGAGTGCCCAGTGGATCGATACTATAGGTCTTCTAAAATCGCTCATTTGACCCTCTTATCCATAAATTGAATAATTTTTTATTAGGAATGGAGAGAAATGTGCAGGGAGGAAGAAAACTCTAATGTATACTTAGTTATTTGAAAATGTCAAATCGAACACCAAATTTAAGACTTGATTCCTCTTTAGCTGTTTTCACTGGCTTCAGGCATTTTGTAATAGAATGTTGTTGTAGGAAGCGATCTGCTAAAATTCCTGCATTTTATGACTTCATCTCTTTTTACGCAGCTTAATGTGTGGGTAGTAGAACATAAACTATTCGTACTTATCAGTCTTAGAGGCCCCAACTGCATCTGCAGAAGGACCAAATTGAAATAGATAATCTCTTATGTTTTCTCTCTTGTAACCTGTGATTCAGTAAATCACTGAACTCTGAAAAATTTTCATATTGTGTATGTAGGTTTAGGGAAGAGACAGCAACACAGAAAACACAATAATTAAGAAAAAAATGAGGTCTAGGGATACTTCTTTGACAGATGAGTGTAACTATTCAGACTGAAAACCAAAGTTCAAATGAACCTCATTTTAGAAAAACTTGTAAGCAAAATTTGGGGGCTATTAATTCTCAGAGCCAGGATTGAAGAGCAATCCGGTATGGGTTGAGAAAATTCTATTCTGCTTCCTAGTGGGAGTATTTAAAATGCCATTATACCAACATTCTATCTACCTCTATCTAGCTAAGTACAAATAGTCCCAAACCAGTGCATGTTTGCATACTTTTTCTACTCCACGAGCATTTTTAAAAGTGCATTGCGTGTCCCACTTACCTACTTTCCAATTCTGGACGTGGAAGCTGGGGACCAGCTCATCGACCCCCTAGCTTCTTCCTAAGCGAAGACACACATAGAATCTTAAGGATTTATTCGGGATTGCCAAAGTTCCTCTCCCCTTAGCAGAGTTTAGAGGATTAGCTAAAGTCCAAAGAAATATCTGGGGCTCTTTGCAATTCGATTCATAGAACGGAGTTCAGTATATGGGTCCTTTTTAGAACAACTCCTTGGGAATGTGCCCATATCATGCAGAATCCCACAGTTAAGAGTGTTTTCCTTTGGCAGCGATATGGCCGGGCGACTTCCACTAAGCCACAGCCATTGGCTCTAATTAAGCAGATCAAGTTCAAGTCCTTTCTAACAGACCAAGCTGGCAGATGCTGAATGGTTGTTGATGAGAGGCGTGAACGGAGCTATCCGGAGTAGAGATGGTTCTCCTAGACCGAATTTCACCGCACATAAGGAATTGGGTTAGATGGGACTTAGGAGAAGTTACAGCTTGAAGAAGGAAGTGGGCAACGCCAAACGCAAACCACGCTCGCTCAGCAGTTTCTCTGAGATCTGTCTGCTAGCCAGGCCACCCTCTGCAGAGTGGAGTTGCGCCATTTGTGGACACCCTGCTCTCTAACTTTTCCTGCCTTATCGCTAGTTTAGCTGTAGCGGCCCTGAATTCTCATTTGGGCGAATAGCAAGATTTATCGGAGTGAGAAGCACAGTAAATATTGACTGTGGCGATGCGGAGGTCAATATTTACCTCGAGAGACGATAAACCCTGATATTCACTGAAACATAAAGTCAATATTTTGAGGGTGGTGTCAGGTGCATCCTAAATGTGCTCGCCAGAAGTAGCTGGAAATATTTCTCTAACAAGCGTGTGTTTCTTGAGCTTTGCCATTTCCCATTTGTGTTAACATTTGAAAGAGTAGAGGAATTGAGAGGCTGGGGAAATAGCTTTGCTGCTGCTTTATTTTTGGAAAGACAAAGATGCTGCTGCTCACCCAAAAGACGTCTGTCCTTTGATTTTTATTTTTGAAAATTTTTTTTAATTTGTGGGCGGGGCCTTTGCCCATGTATGTGATAACGGGTAGCTGCCGCAGCCCTTGGCCTCCTCTCCATCCCCGTGCCGCGGGGGCTGCAGGAGGGATCAGCACTGGGTGGGTTTGTGTCTGCAGCGCAGCTTCTCGCAGCCCAGGCTGCCGGACCCGATTTTATCCCCACAATCAGTGATGTCTATTTACTCATCGATTTTCCATCCTCTTCCTTTAAACGTAGCTTTCCTTCCTCTGATTAATTATTAAGCCATTGCATAAAAAGCAAACTCAGAGAGTTTGTTAAAAGAAGCCTTCCCCACTGGTCCACCATTTAGTACACACTGAACATTGTTGCTGTTTGAGAGGGTGACGCATGGGCTCCTCCGTAGACTTCGGCTCTAAGGTGCTGACGGTTGCCAATTCGAGACCCTGCTCTTCCCGGGGCTGTGTGAGGACCAGAGATGTGCACCCAGCATGGACAGTAGCCGCAACAGACAACAGCCACATTTCTGCTCCCAGCTGGCGTTGGCCCCGGGCAGAGGTGGGGGCTGGCTGTCCACACTGCCTGCAGCTTTGAGTTTTCAGACTCTCTGGGAAGCAGTCTTTCCCCCCCTCCCCAAAATGATTCCCTTTGTGCGTATTGATGTTCTATGGCATCCTATTTCGCAATTACTGATAAGGCTTTAAAATGCAAACACCACCTGCAACAAATTCATATTCTGTAGAAATGACTGACACCCCGTTTCTCTCCTGAGAACTGGCTTTGGTGGAGGAGAGATGGGGGGTTCTGCCCCCCGCAGGGAAGAGAGAAAGGGACCCGGGCGGCACGGCTGGAACTGCCATGGGGGGTTTCAAGTAGAGTAATTGCAAACACAGTTTGAGCATTTGTTCTGTATCGGGCACTGTTTAGTACGTAGCATGGATTTTCATGCCCATTTCACAGATTAGGGAATGGAGGCAGAGGAGGTGAGTAACCTGCCCACGTGACAAGGCTGGGTGGGGAGCTGGGATTCGAGCCCAGGCCACCTGCTGGTGTGGCTCCTGGCTGTGTCCAGGCTTGGCTCCCAATTTGCCTCCGTTTTCTTCCTTCTTTTCCTCTGTGTCTTCTCCCCACGGCCCACCCCTCATGCTTTCAGTTGGGTGTGTTGTCCCAGAGGGTCTGGTTCACTTGTCTCTTGGTTTTTGTTCACTTTGGAGTTGAGTCCAGTCCAATACTCTCTTACACTCTTGGAGCACTTCGGATTTATCCTGGAGCAGGCAAAAGCTCCAGGGAGAAGTCCAGAGCTGCCCCAGGCCCGTGCTGTCCTCCCAGAAAGCTCTGCCACACAGGAATTCCCTTGCCTGTGGGATTTGGGAAGCTCCAGGCTGGTACTGCTCTTGGGAAGAAGAATGTGGAGATGGCGGCTAGTTAGACAGGGTCTACCCAACACGCCAAAATCTCTACCTGCAGCTGCCAGGCTCGAACTTCCAGTCCCGGAAGGAGTCCTCTGGAGGAGTATTTAACTTTCCCTTCTGAGCAAGTCCCCTCCCAGCACCTTTGCAGGGGTGGAGGTGGCCTCCTCCTTCCGTGATGATTTGTAAGAGCAAAGCCAGGATAATTCCAGCAGCTTCTACCAAGTTAGTGAAAACCGTAAGCTCAGACTTTCCGATGCAGAATGAGGATGTCCTTCGTGCCATCAGAGTATCACTGGGTGCTTCTCTGCCCATCTGCAGGGCTGCTCAAGGCTGAGATGGTCCCAGAGGAAAATTCTGTGCTAGGAATGTCGTGTCCAAATCCAGGACACAGCCGTGAAGTCCTGAGCACTATTTGAGGAATGGGGAAAATTTAAAGGCGCTTGTTAAAACTTTCGGATCTCTTCCCTTGTTTTCTGCTCCCAAGACACTGTGGTGCTGCTTGGCTGACGTGCTGGGCACAGAGCTTGATGCTCAGCATATGTCACTGCAAGACATTCCTGCAGATGCCACACCTGTTTTACGAATAAAATGAAAACAGATATAAAAGCTTAAGAAGCAAGGTGCCATCCAAATATCCATCAGTGAGCGAATGGATAGGCACAGTGTGGTGTATACAGTGTGGTGGTTCCTTAAAAACTTAAAAATACAATTACCATATAATCCAGCAATGTCGCTTCTCAGCATGTCCTCAAAAGAACAGAAAGCAGGGCCTCCAAGAGGTATCTGTAGACCCACGTTCATAGCGCCATTATTCACAACAGCCGAAAGGTGGGAGCCGCCCAAGTGCCTACTGACAGATAAACAGGTAAAGAAAATGTGGAATCACATGCAGTGGAATATCATTCAATGTTAAGAAAGGAGAAATCATGGCACATGCCGCGACATGGATGAACCCTGTGGACGTCATGCTAAGTGAAATAAACCAGGCACAAAAGGACGCACACTGCATGATTCCATGTATCTGAGGTTCCTGGAGCAGTCAAATTCATGGGGACAGCAAGTAGAATGTTGGTTTCAGGGCCGAGGGTGGGGATGGGGACCTGTTTAATGCTGGTGTCCCCAACCCCTGGGCCGCTGACCAGCACCAGTCCGAGGCCCACCAGGAACTGGTCCGCACAGCAGGAGGCGAGTGGCGGGGGAGTGAGTGAGCCCCACCTGCACCCACAGATCCCCATCGCCCGCATCACTGCTTGAGCCCCGCCCCCATCAGATCAGCACCAGACCCCCACAGGAGCGTGAACCCCACTGCAAACTGCGCACGAGAGAGATCCAGGTTGCACACTCCCCGTGGGAATCCAACACCTGGTGATCTAGTTCTGATAATCCGCTTCACAACAACGTGACTATACTCAATACTACTGAACTAGACATTTAAACATGGTCAGGATGGTAAATTTTATGCTATGTGGCTTTTTTTTTTTTTTTACCACAATGAAAACATTTTAAAAAATTAAGTTGTGCATCCATGTTCATTAAGAAAAGAAAATGCTATCAAAATACTCAGCAGAGCGAGAGGAGCACCTGTGAAACAGAGAAGGTGCGTGTGGGGAGTGGTTTCTGTAGCACAGAGCAAGAGCAAGACCCCGTCTCTGCTAAAAATAGAAAAATTAGCCAGGCGTCGAGGCACGCGCCTGTAGTCCCAGCTACTCGGGAGGCTGAGGCAGGAGGATCGCTTGAGCCCAGGAGTGTGAGGTTGCTGTGAGCGAGGCTGATGCCACGGCACTCTAGCTTGGGCAGCAGAGCAAGACTCTGTCTCAAAAAAAAAAAAGAAAAAAAAGATTTCCCCAATGAGTTTTTTAAACTGAGAGTTGTGATGCATTCATAGGACATGAAATCAATTTAGTGCATCAGTATCAAGATTAAACAGAAAGAGAGATTATAAAATATCAGAGTGTGTCACAAATTGTAAGAACATTTTTGCAAAATCTTGTTTCATTTATATATAAGTGTCCTGCGTTTGAGAAAAAAACTACTCCAGGGAAATTTCTAACTAATCCCTCGTTCTTCCTTTTCTACTTTCTGTCTCGACAACTAATACTTTAATTCAATCTTTTAGCGCGACAAAACAATATTGATCTTTACCCTAGGCACTTGTTACTGGGTGTTCTAAGAGAAAATCAGTTATTCTTTCATTAGATTAACAGGGGAGCAAGTGGTAGAGTGTTAGTCAAGTGATCGCCATCGGAGCACACGTCAGATCGATTGACAAGCCTCCTCTTCTCTTTTGCCCCCCCGCCCCCCCGGGAAATAATCTAAAGTCGTGTCGGGAGAAGCCTGGAGCCCACTCGTGCTTGCAGGGTTAGGGGTGATATTAAGGATGCTTCGCAAGGTGCAAGGTTTGAGTCGGGGGTTCGATGCCCACCCTAATTTTGGATTTTCACAAGGATGAGATCTCAGAATAGTTCCACATCCCA
Organism: Varecia variegata; assembly: GCA_028533085.1. NCBI lineage: Eukaryota > Metazoa > Chordata > Mammalia > Primates > Lemuridae > Varecia > Varecia variegata. The sequence continues at coordinate 2,637,613 of CM052453.1, read as the reverse complement.
GAAAAAATCCAGCCCCTCTTCACAATAAGCTGGATTGCAAAGACCCTGCAAAGTGTCATCTGCAAAGACCCTGTTTCCAAATAACGTCATGCTCCGAGGTCCTGGGTAGACCTACATTGTGGGAGGATGCTCTTCAATCCACTCCGGTTGCAGACGGGACATTACGAGTGATAAGAAAGACTTTGAGCAATGATTATGGTGAATGCCTCAAATGACCACTTTGGGCTGTCTGGTCAATGTGAAAATCTGATTTAATTGGTCTGGGCATTAATACTGGGTATCAGCATTTTTATTTATTATTATTTGTTTTTAAGACAGTCTGGGCTCTGAGGCCCAGACTGAAGTGCAGTGGCACGATCATAGCTCACTGTAGCCTCGAACTCCTGGGGTCAACCAATCCTCCCACTTTGGCCTCCCAAAGTGCCAGGATTACAGGTGTGAGCCTCCGGGCCCAGCAGGGCATCAGTATTTTTAAAGCTCTCTGGATAATTCTCAGGCACAGCCAGGGTTGAGAACCACTGGGTCATAGGCTTTTTGATGTATCTTTCAGTAGAGTTTGGGGACCTAAGATCTTTTCCTGTATACTAGTCCTGAGAGTTCAGAATCTCTTGCCTGTGTTTCTAAACTCTTAGACTTTCACCAGGTGGAATATCTTCAACCTCCTTCATCCATCTCTAAATCTATGTATGACATGGACCAATAAGCCAATTACAACACTCAAAAAAATTATAAGTGATGAAAAATAAAAATAATGGTTGAAAAACAGTTCATTTTTCTTCAGACTCACTTTCACTATGAAAGGGTTGTCAAACTGAGCTGCATTCATAAAACAATTCTCATTAATATCTTTTTGACAAATTGTTCATACTCACTGTGGTATTTATGAAGCAGCAGGAACCTATTTCATGGTGACAACTTTCTCTGTTCTGAATGTTTGAAAAAGACCTGAAATACATGCACGGAAAATCCTCCAGACGTTTGAAAAATGAATGAAATGTATTCATTGACAAAATATTCTTTCCAATATAGAATTTGTAGTTAATCTCATAAGACAAATGTCAATATTATTAAAGATTATTATCACCCGGGAAATTCTGGAGTTTTTTTCGGGATCTTTAGTAAACTAGGTTTAATCCACTTTGATGCTAGAATTCTAGATTAAAAGTTAAACATACAGATAATGATCTTTTTATCTTATTCAGTGTTGCGTGTTGGGTCTGTGTGTTTTAAAAGTGGCTGAACTTGACCTAATTTAGAGCTATGAAAGGGAAGTTCAGACGTGCTAAGCATTTTAAAGTGCAGAGACGAAAGCTGAGATGTCGGGTGAGTTCTAGAATAAACCGTGGAGCAAATTTGTTCTTGGAGTGCTAGTTTATCTGGTCGTGTTTTCCTGACCATACAATGTCTCCCTACCCTTGGATTTTCAAAGATATTGTACGTTTTCTCAACACTGCAAGAGCTGATACTGCTAAGGAACAAAAGAAAGTCTGTTGTTTTGCAAGGTAACATACAATGAGGTTGAGAAAGCCTCAGTTTGGATTCAGTCACTTAAAGTTTGTACAGTTGTGCGCTGAATAAGGACATTTTGATCAATGACAGATGACATATACAATGGGGGTCCCATAAGATTGTAATGGAACTGAAAAATTCCTATTGCCTAGGGACGTCATTGCCATCATAACGTCACAGTGCAATATATTACTCGTGTGTCTATGGGGATGCTGGTGTGAATGAACATGTTGTGCTGCCAGTTGTATAAAAGTGTCATGTCCTAGACCCTCACACTCACTCTCCACTCAGTCACCCACCCACCAGAGCAACTTCCAACCCTGCAAGCTCCATTCATGGCAAGTGCCCTATACAGGTGCGCCATTTATATATATATATATATATATATATTCATTTCAGATCTAGTCTTACTGGGTCACCCAGGCTAGAGTGCAGTGGTGTCATCGTAGCTCACTGCAACCTCACACTTCTGGGCTCAAGCGATCCTCCTGCCTCAGCCTCCTGAGTGTCTGGGACTACAGGTGTGTACCACCATGCCTGGCTATTTTTTTTCTATTTTTAGTAGAGATGGGGTCTTGCTCTTGCTCAGGCTGGTCTTGAACTCCTGAGCTCAAACAATACTCCCACCTCGACCTCCCAGAGTGCTAGGATTACAAGTGTGAACCACCACACCCTGCCCAATTTTTGTCTTTTATGCCATATTTTTACTGTGCCTTTTCTATGTGTACATAGATTTGGATGCACAAGTATTTACCACCGTGTTACAGTTGCCTGCAGTATTCAGCACAGGCACAGTCTGCACAGGTTTGTAGCCTGGGAGCGACAGGCTACGCTGGACAGCCTGGGTGTACATGCACCGTACCACCTAGATGTGCGTAAGGGCACTCTGTGACGTGCCCACAGAGACAGCCTCAGGACGCCTTTCTCAGCATCTGTCCTCCATGTTAAGCGACGACGCATGATTGTACATCGATGGTTTTGTAGCTTTGCTGTAGGGCTTTGTAAAACCTGGGAAACACAGATGTATCTTTATTTTAGTTTTTCAATCTGTTGTGCTTACAAGAATTTCTCCATTTTCTTTATAGCCCAGAAGCTGATGATCCATCTGTGCTCGTGTTACGTTTAGACCACAATGGCTTCAGCTGCCACTGACACCATCAGTGCTGTAAGAACTCACTCTCGGCCATGGAAAATACGACGTCAAATGTCTTCCCTGATGACACGTTCAGCCTGGGATTACTGCAGACCGAACTGACACAGTAAGTACCATCCGCTCCCCGGAGCAGCGAGGTGCTGTAGACTTAACAGCCCGGCTCCTGCAAGCACCTGAAACTTCTCCGAACAGAATACTCTAATTTTAATGTTGTACTTAACTTTGCTCTTTTCATTTCCAAGGAGTGGAATAGAAAGCAGGTTGATCCTTCTTAAAATGGCATTACTGGTTTGGTAGTCTGGGCGAAGGGCAGGAAGTACAGATGCTTCGTGAGGTGGTACTCACACCTTTTAGGTTACTCACCGTCCTTCTGCCAGACCCCTGGAGCCCCTGAAAGTAACAGATATTTCACTTGACCCGGTACAGAAGGAGGAAGACCATAGGAATGAGTGATTTGTTCCAGGTTATGTAACATCTCGAAAGGGAACTCAAAACACAGAGGTGTCTTTGATCCGAGTGTAAAATATACCGGTCTTTGATACAATTTAACTCCTAAAACAAATCCAAGGGTTTGATTCTCCTCCACCTCTGCAGCTAAGTTTGGAGAAAATACTGTACCTTAGGAACAATATAGCAAGAACCAAAAGAAATGCTGGATTTAGAATTCAGGCTGTGAGTGAGAAAAATGAATTTCTTGTCTTTTTTGCCATTTTAATTGGTATTACTGGCTGCTATGTGAATTCAGTTCTTGGCCAAGAATATTGGAGATATTATTTCTTTCTTGCTGCTTTGGTTTGTTTGTTTGTTTTTTTTGTTTTTTTTTTGCTTTGCTTGCTGTTGTCTGAGCTCGGAGGACAGTGCCGTGTCTGGGTTTATGAGGGGTTCTAGACCTGGCCACAATTTTACTTAAGCAACCAGAGAAGGATTTTAAGTCATTTGACTCCAGTGAAAACAGCAAGGGAAGCAGAGGCCCCCAGTAAATAATATGCCTCTTCCCTAAGGAGCAAATAGATTGTCCTAGATCATTCTAACTGTCAAACTCAAGAATGTCGGTGCATGGGAGTTGAGATCTTTGGGCTAAGTTCTAGAAGAGTTTTGTGTGATGTTGGCAGAATAACCCAAGGTACTTCTTGTAGGTTGCGCTGTGTTCATCGTTGACATTTTATTTGTATGATGCCACCTGTAGAACTGATTTTTTTGGGGGGGTCCACAGACCCCAGGAAAATATATAAGTGGGTATTAAGGGATCTATGAATTTCATGAAATTATTTGTAAAATTTTGCATGTATTATATTTTGGGAGAAATGTTCATTGCTTTCATCTGATTAAGTGACCTCCAGAGTATTTGCAGAAAGAAACTTCAGTGAGAAGAGAAGGAAACTGTGAGAATGAGGAGGTGGGGTGGTGGCTGCCAGGAAGGGTGCTCAAGACAAAGGCAAAGGATGGATCCCAGAGTATTCTAGAAACTGCATCTTAATCCAGAGGGC
>CM052453.1:2575349-2624673 GCA_028533085.1 Varecia variegata | reverse complement strand
GTTGTGTTTCACTGATGTGCGTGTAACAGGTGTGTGGGTGATGCCAGGCGCTCTGAGGTCTGCCATGCCATGATTTCCCAATTGCCATCCACAGACGCCATCCCTCTTCCGAATTTGCAAAGCACCTGGACCTACATCTGTTAGAACACTTTTGCACTACTTTAAAAAAAGGCATTTTATTATGGATAAAGAATTGTGATATGCATGTACAATGGAATATTACTCGTCCATGAAAAAGAAGGTTAATTGTTTCAAACTTATTTTTTAATTAACCGTTTTTTGTTTTTTTTTTTACCTAATTTACCCTACTTCATTTGAAATCAGAGAAACATGGGCTCAACCCGCCACTTATAAAATGTGTGACTATGGGGAAGTTGGCCCTGCTGAGACCCAACTGTTCCCCTCTGTAAAATGGGATAATATTAAAATATCGTCGACCTCAAAGGCTTGAGGATTACATGAAATGCATCTACGAAAGCGCTGGTCACTCTAACGGATAAATAGACCGTATTGCTCTCTTCCTGTTCACCCTCTGACCAATCCAAGTCAGCCCCTTAGATGTAGTTGAAGTCTTGTTCAAAAATATCTGGATCAGTTATGTCTCCTTAGAATGGAGAAATAACCTTGTAGATTTCATGTGTTAATTTTCTAACAACAGACAAAACTTGATTACACACACACATTAAATTTTATAAATTTGTCGAATTGCTCCGACAGAAGGTACAGGGAAAAAATTAGCTGTATATTATGTTCTCTAGGAAGAAATATCTAGCTGAGATTAATATAGACCACTGACAAGTAGTAAGAGACAGGGGAGTAGAGATTTCAAGGTAATAATATCTACAGTACTGGAAAGGCTACAGGTAAAATATTTTTTAATGGAGAAAAAGAAAGAAAGATGTAGCCCAAAATGATGTTTTAAATTTAGCCACTGCTTTCATTTCATTTGTGAATCCCTGGTCCCATTTTTTTTTTTTTACATGTTATAGAGTGCAGTTTGTATAAGATAATGATAATTTTGTTATAAAATATCAACAAAACACCCCACAGGCACCATGAAAATGATTGTTACCATATTCATCCTGAGCTGAAACCCATGAGTTGTGAACACCAAGGAATGTTCTGCTGTATATATTTAGAGCTGCATTGTAATTCTATGTTTGCCAAGGAAAACACCAAAAAGGAAAAGTAAAACTGTTTTCTAGCCATTCATATCCTCCTGCGCACCTGCAATTAAAAGCAATCCATCTTTTGATCATAGAGGTGATTTTCAGGGTATTATTTGTTGAAACAAGTACGTCTTCTCTCCATTAACCTTTGGAGAGGAGGTATCCCTGACAACTTAAGCCTCATCGTAGAGCCGTCTATATAATTTACACGTTTCAGGTTTGCTAATGGGTTCTTTATATCAAAACTATCATCGACAGAACATCTTTCTTTGAATCTTCATCTTGAAAGAGATGTTGGAAGAAATACATGAGACTCTCCACAGCCACCGTGAAAGAGGAGGTGTCATTAAATTGTGCCCACATTAACTGCAGCACACTCTTGAGGCATGAGATCTTCACTTAGAAACTTACTGACAAAAGCAAAAAGGATATCGAATTCAGACTCAATTTCTCTTTCCTCCTCGCCTTCTCAGAACATATATTTTATGTGAAAGAGATACCCATGTAATTGACCAAGAGGTTCTAATATTGTATAACAAGCAATGTAATTTTCCATTTTATTATTTGATGGTCCTGTTGTATAACATACTCGGAGGAGCCCTGAGGAACTGAGCCATTTGCTGGTTCCACACCCCGATCCTAATGCAGCTAATTTATGTAACTTTTAAATATGGCAATTCTTTTTTTAAATTCCTAATTACTTTTTATTTTATTTTCATTTCAGTAGGTTTAGGGGGTACAAGTGGTTTTTGGTACATGGATGCATTGTGAAGTCAGAGCTTTTAGCATACCCGTCACTTGAATAGTACATGTTGTCGCCAGTAGGTAATTTTTCATTCCTCACCTCCCGCCCACCCTCCCCCCCTTCTGTGTCTCCAAAGTCTATTACACCACTCTGCGTGACCGTGTAGACCCATCGCGTAGCCCCCACGTATGAGTGAGAACATGCAGTATTTGTTTTTCCATTCCTGAAATACTTCACTCAGGATAATGGCCTCGTGTTCCATCCAAGTTGCTGTGAAAGACATTATCTTATTCTTTTTTTTTTCTGAATAGTATTCCCTGGTGTGTATATATATATATATCTCGCATTTTCTTTATCCACTCATCAGTTGATGGGCACTTAGGTTGATTCCCTATCTTTGCAATTGTGAATTGTGCTGTGATACACATATGAGTGCGGGTGTCTTTTTGATAAAGTGATTTATTTTCCTTTGGGTTGATTCCCGGCAGTGGGATTGCTGGATCGAACGGCAGGTCTGCTTTTAGTTCTTTGAGGAATCTCCGTGCTGCTTTCCATGGAGGTCGTGCTGAATCAGTGCACCCATTCCCACCCGCCACGTGTCAGCGTGCCCTTCTCTCTGCGTCCACATCTGCATCTCGTGCTTTTTGACTGTTTAATAATGGCCATGCGGAAGGGGGGAAGGTGGTGTCTCGCTGAGGTTTTAGTCTGCGCTTCCCTGTGTTAGTGGTGTTGAGGATTGGATCACACGTTTGGTGGCCATTTGAAACACGGCTGTTCTGAATTAAGAAACAGCCACAACAGCAGCAGCAGCAATAACAGAATATTCATTTTGCTTTTCCTCCGTCATGTGCCGCTCATGACATCAAAGGGTTTTATGGTATTGGCATTGTTCCTCGAGGACGAATAGGCGACTGATGATGAGAAGATGGGTCTATAGTCTATGTTGCAAGGGGTCAGGAAATTATAGAACCAGAGCCAAACCTGGCCAGTGGCCCGCTTTTGTAAATAAAGTTTTATCGGAACACTGCCGTGCTCATTTCACGTCTGTGGTTGCTTTCGCACTGAGAGAGCAGAGTGGGGCAGTCGTGACAGATGCCCTACAACCTGCAGTACTCAACCTATTTACCGTCTGACCCTTCACAGAAAACGCTTGCTGAGATCTGGCCTATGCTGTCAGAATTGCTAACCTAAGAAGAAACTCCCTTATCTCTCACAAAGTTGGGAGCAAAGCAGCAGGTGGCTCTTAATAGCACATTCCCAGAGCTTTGTTACCCTTTACTGGTGCCAAAGAGAAGAGAGGAGCTTAGTGAAGAGGTGTTAAATTTAGAACAGTGTACACTGCAGACACTGTATCACAGAAAAGGCTCAGGCAGCAGCAGAAATGGGAATTCAAAGACACATTTGTCAGAGGGGAAAAAATGACATTTAGAGGTCCTTTAAGAAGCAAGTCGATTCTGCTCGGAAAATAAAGTTCATTTAAATGAGTTAATCTTACTTGCTTTTCCCCGTAGAGAGCCGAACCTTTCGTGATTTTCTTTTCTTTCTTTTTTTAAAGGGCAGGTGATAGTTCTCTCCATGAGGCATTGGGGCATTGCCTTTCAGATAAAACCATGAGTTTTTTTTTTTCATAATGGATTTCTGTTTCTTTATTGCATGATTAAATGTGATGCTATCGAATGTGATGCTATCGAATAGACATACGAATGAATTCTAACTTACTGCTGCTTCACTTCATCTCAGGTACTCTGTGTACCTGAGATGTTATAGTCACTTAATATTACATAATGTCTGTGATTCTCATACGGATTTGTTCTGTTTCTGTCGCAGTGTCTACTTCTTAAACTCCCTTCTGCTTCCTACAGACCCTTCAGTCCCCTGCGTTATACGAAAGAAAACGTTTAATAGAAATTGTTTAGACTGCGTTGTTGTTTTTAAACACACATTTGCCCAAGTTAGTTATTTCTTACCCCGGTCTTGCTACGGGGCAGCGAGAGATTATTATTTCCATAATACCAATTCCCACACCCCTAGGTTACCAGTAGGTCTGTCTTGTCCAGTAGTTTTAAAAAGTGAAATGTTTGGCCTCTATTTTCTCATTGCAAGAAACTTTGATTCTCCACGTTTCTATGACTGCTTTTCTCAAAGACGTATGATTTTCACCTAAACCCAATGGCCCTATTCCTCTACCTTCACTGTTATTTTCCCTGTGCTCCAAGGATGAGAGCCAGAATCTAAGTTCAATGACAAAGACTTGTCACCAAAGTATGAGCCTTCCAAAAGGATTTTGAGAGTCAATATCCTATGAAATTGTGACAGAGAGAAAAACTGATATTAGTCACACCCTTTGCTTTCTAAAGAGGATTCAGCCCAAGGAATATTCATCATTGGCCGAGAGAGGTGGTGAGTGTGAGTTGTCCATTGGAGAAGCAAAGATAGCTAAATGATTCTACTAAGAAAAGGATATGGAAGAGGGGTAGGGTATGATCCAGAAAGGAGTAAAAGCTAATGTCTGCCCTGAAAAGTTTGCTCAAAAGAGCATTTGAGGGAGAAAGGAACTAAGTCCAAGAGAAGAAAGGGCAGAGACTCTCTTCAGGTGACTTTATCAAGTATTTTCTGTTGGATGCAAATGTATCCTTATCCTCCAATTTCTCTTGAAAGCATCAGTAAACTCCACATTACTCATCTGCATCTGTGGGGTCCAGCTGGAGCCTGGGTGGGCCGTGGGATAGTGCCATGTCAGGTCTCAAGACAGGCACAGAGCAAAGGACGCTTACTCACCTGTGTGTCCCAGAAAAGACAGCTGTTCTTCTCTTCTTTGGGGGTAAGTGGTAAACCAAAAATAAGAAGAATGAAATGAGACAGAATTCCAGCCCATTTGGAGCATGGAAAGGAGACGTTAGAGCCAGACGGTAGGTGTAGACATGTTCTCTTTCCCTTTCCTAACAGATCCCTTTGGGACACTTGGGAACAAATGTTCAGATGGCCCCACTCTGGCGCCGTTCCCCGCCGCATGCAAATGACTTTAGATAGGAAAGTTGGAGGGAGAGCAGGGAAGGGGAAGGGAGAATCTGTCAGCTAAATTTATCATCTTAGCTTGCATTTTGGTGAGAATACGTACATGAATGGCCCATCTGCTGAGAAAATGCACCAGAGACGTTCAGGGATTCTAAGTGATGACAGGGAGCCGCGTTCCCTCTTCCTTCCACCTGCAGGGAAGGGGCCCCGCTCCTAAGAGGAGAATCAGTGACCCCCGTGGGTTGCCTGGAGAGCCAGGATGGAAATCACACCTACAGCCAGTGAGCCGGGCAGCGCCCCTGTGCCCCGACGGCCTCCCGGATGGGCCCAGAGAGCTCAGCTCCACTCCCGTTGCTGCCCGAGCGCCTGATCCGCCCTGGCCAGCCCGCTTCCTCCCCTGCTGTGGTGCTGGGACCATCATCTGTTTCCCTCCTTTCTCAGTGGAAAACGTGCCAGTTCTCCTTTTTTTATTTTTTATTTCAGCTTATTATGGGGGGACAAAAGTTCTGGTTAGATATATTGCCCATGTCCCTCCCATTCCCCCGGGTCTGAGCTTCAAGTGTGTCCATTCCCCAGACAGTGCTCATTGCACTCATCATGTAGGTATACACCTATCCCCTCCCCCCACCCCCCACCTCTGTCCGATACCCAGTTGGTGTTATTCCCAAATGTGTACTTAGGTGATGATCAGGGAAACCAATTTTCTGGTGAGTACATGTGGTGCTTATTTTTCCGTTCTTGGGATGCTTCACTTAATAGAATGGGTAAGCTAACCCTTTCACATCTGTGCATTACCCAGATATCTTCCCTTTACCTGGACGGAACTGGTGGCCCATACTGTTTCTCGGTTCTTGTTCTCCCGAAATGCTCAGCCTGGCTTAGTGTCGCAGACGCCCTCCCCTCGCCCGGCTTCTACCCACCCCCTGCCCCCGCCTCGTCTCCCGCCTGTCTGACCGCTCAGGGGCCTGTGTCCCTTGCAGGTCCTTTTCTTCTTCCGGACCACAAAGTCTGGGTGTCCCCAAAAGTTTTGTCTTTGATTTCTCATGCCGTTTCTTTAACACGTTGACTGCCACAATAGAAAACAAATTTTTCCTTGGGGCCACGGTGTTTTATTACAAAAATAGAGTAAAAACTTTGAAAACAAAAAAGGAGTCGTGTAAAGACGGGGATAACAGTCTGGACTTGACACTGTGGTGTGTTTGGTCATTCTTTGGCCAAGAGCCCACCAAGAACCAAGGGCAGACTCCCACCCTGATATCTTTGGTGCCCAAACCCAGGATTCTGACACTTCCAGCCCATATACCCATCTGAATTATCCAAGGTGAGTGACTTCTGCCCCTTGGACAATCTGGTATGAAGCAACAGGCCTGGGCTGCACATAAATAAAAACATTTTGTTGTTCTTGGTGTGGTTGCCCAAGTGGCAGGGCTAGAAGCACCTAGGAGCTTGCTGGCTAGAATGCAAATTCTCAGACCTCATCTCCCACCTACCAAATTCATATCTCTGGAGTTGGGGTGTAGGAATCTGTTTTAATAAACTTTCCAGGTGGTTCTGATGCATGTCAGATATTGAGAGGCTCCGGCCTAGAGGGTTGAGGTTGTCCAGGAGTCAGAAGAGGGTCTAGGGCTGGGGTAGAGACCAGTCCAGCTCTGGGAGCATGTAGGTCCTTCTGCCAGGCCAACCCGGACACCAGGTGCCCAGCATGTGCCCGGTGCATGATCTGGGCTTGGACAAAGGTGGGGTGTAGGATGTCCCGCAGCAGCAGAGTCTCAGGACTGGGTCGAAAGTCGATGACCAAGAGGCCAGCAGGTGTGTGAAAGGGCCAGGGTGACAGGAATTCAGGAGAAGGGAAAGAAACATCATATAAAATAAAAAAGTCAAGTGCCAGTTGCAGGTGCTGGAAGCATGGGTATTTTTTAATGTTATTCTCTGGGTTTATGTAATATTTAAATTACTAAAAAAAAAAAGGACAAGAAATGTAATATAATTGTTTTCCTAGTTCTTCTGCTGTCAGCCATGAGAAGACATCAAAACGCCCTCCAGAGCCCATTTCCCTCCAGAGTCAGCATCCTTCCTTCCGGAACTTCCCTCCGCCTTTGCTTATGGGATCATCATCCCCCCAGCCCGGTCACTGTGACTGCAGAACCGTCCGTGCCAATATTCGGTGCTGTTTGCGTCCAGGTGGCCGACTTCTCTGTGGGGGCTCAGAGCTCCAAGGGTGTGTGACCCAAGGATCTGTGTAGCAAGTAAGCCACGGCAGTCACAGGCGGCCACCTCTGCTGCGTTTTACCCACCACGAGCAAGACACTAGGGATGGTCCGTGTTTACGGAGGGGGCATTAGACTCCACCTTCCGCAGGAAAAGTGTCCAAGGATTTGCGGACAATGTCAAGGCCATTTCACCTCTTTTGTAGCTTCTGCTTCTTGTTAGCTCCCTGTCTCTGCATCAGTGTGCTCATGGTGTGGTCTTCTAGCCTCCAACCCACTGGCTGGCCCCCAGCATCTGGCCTTTCTTCCTCTCTGGTTTGACATGGGCCACCCTGTCACTGTTCTACGTGCGTGGCTTTACAACCTTTCTCCTGTTTGGACGGGTCGTCTACAAGTGCAGCATCAATGAGCTGGAGAGGGGACACCATCTCATGACATTTCCTCCCCTCCAAGCTCTCAGCAGGTGAGCAGCTTAGAGGAGGAATGTGAGCGCCAATCCCACACAAGGCTCTGGAATTGTCCAAAAGCTCTCAACCCCACAGATTTGAGCCCTGGGCCTGGAACCACTGACTGGGACAGGTGTACAGGTGACCTCCCAGTGGACAGGCATGCCTTCCAGGCAGGTCCCTTTCTGTGCTTAGAGGAGGTGGCATCTATCTATAGAATTGACTAATCAGCCTCTGTTTGAGGTGGTGGGGGTATCCGGGATCTGGTTTATTCACACCAACACAAGCCCTCATCAATTGCACTGTTGCCGTAAGTGGCCTGAGAGCTAGTCACATAAAGCAGAGAAGTGATTCGAGTCCCACCCTCCTGCAGTTAGCGGACACCGTACCTAGGCTTGCCTCCTGTACGCAGAAAGTAAACAGCCCATTCAAATTAAAAGCGTGTCGAGAATCCACTTGGCTGTAACCAAGGCAGCAGCAGCAGCTGCAGCAGCCTCAGAAAAGAAGTGAAGATTCTATTATTTCTCTGGTATTTATAAAAGAGCCACTCACAACTGTGATCTTGCCATGTTGGAGAGATTCCATTGAATTTTAAATTTTAGGGCTGACTTTTACACACAGACATTAAACCTAATAGCCGTGTGCCTGGTGCTTTGAAAGTAAAAGGTGTCTTAAGGCAGGATTTGTGCAGATGCTCTTGGGGAGTCACCCCAGAGAGAGGAAATGAATATTTAAATGCGAAAACAAAAAACCTCTCCACGTGGAGCACCATGACGGATCCATGTGGAATGTCATTACAGATAAAAATGGAGAAAGGTATCTTCAAAACCGCCAGTTCTCTTTGTTGGATGGCTCAAGACTGCTTGGAGCTGGTAACCCAAGAGGCATTTTCAATGGCCCATTGTGGAGAGAAGGGGGTGGGAGGGGACACGGCAGATGCTGTCCCGTCCTAGTCCACCCTGAGTCTGGGCTGTTTTGGTTTCCTACGCGGACTGCAGGATGAAAAGTGGTTTATTCATTGACAAACAAAGCCAAGTTTGTGAGCAGGAGACTGATTCCCTTCAAAAAAGTGGGAGGAGAGGTCAGAACCTACCCAAACTGAACTCACCAGAGACACACGCAAAGGGGTGTATCAACTCCCACCCTCCTCCGCATCCACACACTCAGATGTGCGCAACACGGGTGCAGCTTGGGCAGTGATGGATTGCATGCGAGTACGGAAAGAAAGAACCTGAAGGTCTCAGTGGACCACGGTGTGAAAATAACCCACAAAACCTCATGGTAGAGTGAAGGGCATGAAACACAACTGCATTAAACATTTTTTACTTTCAATAAAACATTAAGGTCCCCCCTCAAAAAAGATAGTTAATTTCTCAATCCTACACAATGAGAGTTCTTTCTTTTCTTCACTCCCCCATCTGAGATTGCAAAAGAATTTTAAGCTACAGATTCAGTCGGGGCATTTTTTCCTAGCCCATTCTGTCCAAAGCAGGGGCGGATTCCCAGATTCAAGCCTGCGATCTCGTGGGGTCTACTCTAGGACTGTGGTACTCTGGAAGACGGGACGACTGGGGCAGCCACGTGCAGGTAGACCTGTGGCTTTGCTCCCTTGTGCATTTGTACCGTGTGGTCGTGTGTGTTACATTTGCTCGGTTCAGATGACTCAGCTTCTGCCTCATTGGGATGAGTGTCTCAGCCCACTCCAATGCCATGCTGAAAACATCCCTGTTCTCTGTCAGTAGCCTCTCCTGAAGAGCAGCACCCTTTCCAGCCAGTGGCTGAGCACCGGTTCACTCCAGTTTCCAAAGCTCGCCTTGGTCTGCATTCTCGCTGTCCTGCACCTCCCACGGTGGGCTGGGTCCCCAGAGAACACTGGACTTCGGGGGCTCCTGACCACCGTCCCCTTTGGAGCCAGGACTAGCGCTGGGATCTTCCAGCCCCGACCACCTGCCCCTGCTGGTTTCCTCCCTTCTCCAGTGAACAAACAAGAAGAATAAAAGAAAGTTGCAAATGGGAACTCTGGCTTGTTTTTCCCAACTTTACCTATCAGGGAATGTGTTCTTTTCTGAGAGATTCATTTAAAGGGAAAGTCCGATTCCTGCTGCCACTGCAGCCCCAGACCTGGCCGGGTTGTTTGGAAGCTCTATGTTGTAATTCTTATGCTGCCCTAGTAAGAGAATAGAAGCGACCATAAAGGCCGTATATTCTGAGTTGCCCTGTGTCCGTGATGTAGCAGGTCATGCAGCAGTTCTGCCCTCACTTCCTTCCATGTCCCCTCCAGGTCCCTGCCGAGGTCTGAGCTGCAGGGACATTTGTGATGAAATGGGAGTATTCTCACTCCCAGCTTCCAGGGATGTGTAGGGAGGCTTCTCTTTCTGTGCTCCCAGCCGGGGAGAAGTTAATCAGGCTAGAGATAGCGTCTCTTACATTCCTCTAATATCTTTCTTTCAAAGAGCATCTGTGGTATGTGGTTAAAAGCTGGGCTGCTCTTAACCAGGGATTGGGGAAGGAGCACAGATTTTTAGGGCAGTGAAAATGTTCTGCATGATACTATGACGGTAGATCTGTGTCATTACACACTTGTCCAGACCCACAGAATGCTCAGCAGTGAGAGCGAGCCCCAGCCTGAGCTATGGACTCTGTCTGGGTGATCACGCTGTGTCCACGGAGGTTCACGGATCGTCACACACGCACCATCTGGCGGGGCTGTGGACAGTGGGAGAGGCTGTGTGTGTGGCGGGGTGGAGGGTACATGGGACCTCTCTGTACTTTCTGCTCAATTTTGCTGTGATCCTAAATCTGCTCTAGAAAATTAAGTCTAACCAGAAAAAGAAGTTTATTTCTCACAAGGTGGAAGTGGAGGATGCAGCTGTTCCCTGGACAGTCTTCTCATCTCCTTATTTTTTTGGTCACATTCTCCGTGGCTCACCTTTGCTAACTCCAATTTTGAAGCCTTTCTGTAGCTCTGCCAGAAATTGTAGCTTTTACAATTGCGGCAGCCTTTTCCTTAGGTAATAGATTATGATCTCAAGTCCCCTTGTCATTTTTCTCTTCTTCTCGCAGTGGCGGGTGACTCGTTTTGGTCCTTCTTTACTTTCAAGGGAGTTTGGGGAGCAAATGCACGTGGCTCCGTCTGCCATCTTCAACTGGAACCTGGGAGGCATTTAGAAAAATTGCTATTTTGGGTCTGATTCCCATACTTACTGAATCTGAATCACCTGGTGCACCAGCCAGAAAAATAAATAGTATGTGTTTTTTTTTTTTTTTTTAATTCCGCCTTGATGACTAGGAGGCAAACTTCCCTTGAACAGTGACTGGCCCCCGGGCTACTGGGTCTAGCCCGATCTCCCAGGCAGACCCGGAATCTGCTTTCTCTGCTATCCCAGCCATCCGAGCAATTTATATTTTCTTTTCATCCACTGTGATGTTTCATACTTTCGTGAACTGCCTGCATTTCATACCTCGTCTTTTCACTAGATAAATTGCATTCATTCTTCATTCTGTCTTTGATGCAAAAGCTTTCTAGCTGCTCTCCTGCCTCCAGGACCTTGCATGGAATGGGCCCTTGGTAGAATAACATGGAATTCTGCTGGTCCGTGTGGAAGAAGGACACAGTGGAAGAAGGACAGGGTTAGCAAATAACTCAAAGTTATGGGAGATCAAAGGACAACTCTATTTTTCTGTGTTAATTAATGATGAGAAATTGAATATTTCTTAAAGTGGGATGTAAGAATGCTTGCATTTATTTTCCCATGCCATTTCAACCTCAGACTGCTCCGCGCCATCTTTAATTTTCCTCTATGGCTTTATGTCTCGCGCAACTACACAGCTAAGCAAAGAGCTACTATTCCACGTCCTGTGATATCAGTCCAGCTGTGTCTTAAAACGCAATTAACCTAAAGAAGAGTTTCTGTGTGGGGGAAAATGAAAGTGCAGTTCACCGCAGTGACTGTGTTGAACTGAATGCACCAGGCTTAGAAGTCCAATTCTTTGGATTCCAAGTGTGATAACAAAGACAGAAATAGAATCCGATGTCAGGGAAGACAAAGGCTTGTTTGTTTAGACATATGTTTCAATTGTGTCTCCTGGGGAAAGCTTACTTACTGCGGCAGCCCTGGGAAATGGCTTGGAGCCCGCTCAGGTGAACCAGCCTCTATGCTAATTCACTAATGAGCTCCAGGGACTTAAATTTTAGTCTCCCTGAATGCAAAATTTGATGCTTCCCCTTGTGCCAGATGTTTTCGCAAATCAAACCCTGCAGACGAGAATAATTTTTTCTCTTGGGGATGAATTTTATAAGCTGTTATATTACCTTCTACATTGCAGAGAACTTCTAGTTCTGTAGATTTTGTAACTCAGAACTTTTGTCTTTTTTGCCATTGTAGTACTGAGATAGCTAATCAATTCAATTCAAACGTTTACTGAATACTTTGTTGCCAATTGGAATCTGAGTTCCCTCCAACACAGGAATTGTCTTATCTATTTTTGCAACTGTAGCACTAGCTCCTGTGCCAGATAGACAGTAGGGCACCAGCAAATATTTGTTACATTGTTGACCAATCATAGAGGAACAAATGTGAGAAGCTGGTTGAATAATATACTTTCTAAGTCTCTAACCAGGGGGAACTCATAATCTAGAGCAGGGGTCACACTGGGACCTGGCCATAGTGTTGGTCCCCAATCTCTCTGGCACCAGAGACCAGTATCATGGAAGACGGTCTTTCCATGGACAGGGGAGGGGGAGTATTGGGGGGGACTGTGGAGCTCTGTGGCAGGTCCCTAACAAGATGCAGATGGGGGCGGGGGGTTGAGGACCACATGACTACAGGACCAAGAGAGTAGAAATAAACAAGTGAAAAGTGAAATGAATTGAGTGTAAGAAAAACCAACTGCCAGAAATATAGTCAATCTTTCTCTGTTTTTACAGATATGTTGTTATAAGGTCATTACAGAAATATATAGAAGTTATATTACCAACTTGAAATTAAAAATCAAACATGTTTAATAAACATATTTTATACATTTTAACATGTAATTCATTAGACTTTTGATTTGTATTTTATGTATTTTTATTTGATTAATATAATTACTTATGCTTTTGATTAGGACCTAGAAACATGACAATTCCTTTTCATTTTTTGTACTGAGATGACAAGGCCAGGTCTCTTGTATTCCATGTTGCAGGGTATAAACAGAATTCATCCTTAAACCTTTAACAGGCAGTGACATTTAGTTTTATGCAGTTTCATAATGAAAACCAGCTGTTCACAAATACAGGTATTCTAAATGTGGGTAGATTCTTGCACAGTGGTTTTTGTAGTTTAACTACTCTTGAGATATTTGTAAAATTCTGCTTTTCTAACATCACTGTATTGACTTTTCATTGTAGTGCAGTACGATCGATAACTTGTATTTGTGGCTTTTATTCCAATTTTGGATGTTAAGTGAGAGTGTGAATTGAACACTGTGAGTGCACTCCATAAAGTTTGAAATCTGAGGATATTTTTTGCCATTCAACCTTCAAATCTACAGTTTTATTAGAGATGTTTCACTTTCATTTCAGGAAATGGATTTCAGAGATGGAAAATGAGCTATTTTACTCCTTTTGAAATTACATGTGAGCAACTTTGTAGAGAGTTCAAAGTTCTTGGGATGGGTCAATGTCAACCCAAAAGGCTAAATCTATATTCATTTTTGGCTGGTGGAATGTGGTGAGGTTTTTTTTTTTTTTCCTTTATGTTGCATTAACATGTCCATTTTTTCCAAAAATTAATAAAAATCTCTTTGTCACCATGGCACAACCAGATCACTTGACCTCCATGTTGTGGCACCATGCCATACATGGACATTACATGTCCAGGAAGTATAAAATATCTATGGCTTTAGACCTAGGGGCACAGAGTATTCAGGTATTGCATTTTTTAAAGTTTTAGTACAAACTATTCCTGAATGAATGATTTAACAAATAGCTAAATACATTGCCCTTTCAAACTGCTACCATTTTGGATTTAAGTATGGTAGCACATTTACCTCGACCCTTCCAAAAGCGTTATCTGTAGTTCAGCTCATTAATTGGTACCAGTCCACATTTAATTTTCCAAGACTTTCTCACTACAACTTGTGTGTGTGTAGCTATCACTGGCACCATGTCCAAAAGTTTATATCAAACTTCGGTCAGATCAAAATTCAACTGAAAGGATGAAGAAATACAGGTAACAGACAGCTGTTATCTGTGCTCTCCTCTGTTGTAATAGAAAATATCATCAATAACTTTTTTATTTTCAAGTCACTTGTCTGAAAGTCAGTGTTCTGAGCACGAACATTTCTGGTTAGAGTCACATTTGTAAATGCTGTTTCTGTCCCGTACCCCGCTGCCCACTATGATGGTCTGTCATAAACCCACCATCTGAAAAGGTTTTTATCACTGTGCCAATTTTTTCACTTAATATATAACTGTGTGCCCCGGCAGCATTGCTTATTTTACTCACTTTATAAATAAACCACTTGAAATTCTATTTTATTTTTCATTTCATTAGGTTTCTCAGTATACTTCATTCAGGTAAAACTTACTGTGAATTATTTTATATTGACTTTGTAAATTATATGCTTTGGACAAACGTTTTTCATACCACTTTGTTTTTTCGTATTAAGCCTATGGGATTATTTTTTTCTTTAGCAAAGAAGCATGTTCTGTCTCATGTTTCTTAAAAGCTTTGGCCTGTTGATCTTTCTTTCCTTTTTTTTTTGAGACAGCATCTCGCTCTGTCACCCAGGCTAGAGTGCAGTGGTGTCAGCCTAGCTCACAGCAACCTCCAACTCCTGGGGCTCAAACGATTCTCCTGCCTCAGCCTCCTGAGTAGCTGGGACTATAGGTGTGCACCACCACGCCTGGCTAATTTTTCTATTTTTAGTAGAGATGGGGTCTTGCTCTTGCTGAGGCTGGTCTCGAACTCCTGACCTCAAACAATCCTCATGCCTCAGCCTCCCAGAGTACTAGGATTACAGGTGTGAGCCACCATGCCCAGCCTAGATCTCCCATTCTTAAATCAACTTTTCTTGGAAACATGCATGCAAGCTAGCTTTTATTTTCTTCTTTACTGTAAGAAGGACAACAGGGAAGGCATAATGGCAAAAGGCAAAAACCCAAGACCTCAACAGTGGGCAGTACCGAGAGTAGCAGGGGCTGGAATGTCAGAGCAATGGTGCCCATTGAGGGTTGCAGCCACTGCTCGGTTCTAGCTGCCTGTGGCCACAGAAATACACGTCTGGGGTCCTACACTGAACTACATGGTATTTGCAGTGGTTGCAGAGCTCACCTGAGGAACACTTTGCAATATAAACAATTCATCTTAAATTTGTCTGTGTGTGTGTGTGTATATATATGTCTATATGTGTTTTCCCATTGCCCCCCCATAGCATACTGTGCCCCCTTCTTTTGGGATCTGTGAGTAACAAACTATCTTTTCAATGGCACTCCTCTCCTGATGCACTGCCCTCAACATACCTAAACAATACTAAAACCTATGTTTTAAAACAATATGGAACTAGCTGGAATGTGAAAAGTGATAAAAATTCTTACATTAGCAACTAGAGGTATATCCAGCACTTGAAGTGTAAGTAGTTTTATATTTACAAATATTTAATAAGATTTATTTAAATTCTTAAAGTTTATAGTTTAAAATTTCCTCTTAAGCAAATTGAAGAAATATTTAGAAATCATGATTTATATTTTAGAGAAAAATTACCATTTGGAAAATATATAAAACAAATGCTACTTAAAATTTTTTTTAAATTTTTTTACTAAATTATGTTTTTCATAAAAGATATATTTAAATTGTGTATATCATAAGTAAAAATATATTTTTATTTTTAATCCTCTAGATCATTGCTGCCAATAAAACAAATTGTGTGAGTAGTGATTATAACTTAGTGATTTTATTGAAATCAAGCCAACAAAACAAGTTTAGTGGAATAAATATAAAATAATTTATGAATTATTTGTGTTTATTTTATTACTCATCCAAGCATCCTTGGTCTACCCACAGCACACCCAGACATGTGCAAGAATGATTAAACTCAGTTGTCATTGGTATTTTGGTGACTTTCTGTTAGAGACCAGAGCCTTACCTACATTTTAACATTTTGTCATTTTTCTGGCATATTTGTTAAAATAGGAATGTAGAACATATGTTCTTTAATAGTTTGCTGTACAGTTATGACCTTTGAATGTTTAGGTGGAAGGTATACGCCTGTGTTGGGTTCCTGCCCAAGCCCCACAGATGTGAGGGGTCGGCCGGCGGCGGACACTTTGTTCCCATTCCTCAAACCGATCAGCCACCCTCTGCCACCTCCTCTAGCCAGACGCGCTTTCTCTGAGATCTTCTCAGGGCTGACAGCTTCGTCACGCCATCTCAGCTTCAGTGTCACCTCTGTGGGATGTTCTTCCCTGATGACCCAGCTCTAGACCATTCCCCTGTTCCATTTTCCTGGTATCTTGTGTCATCATCAGATATTTCCAGATCTGTCACTTGGTTTATATTTTGTCTCCTCTCTCTTGACTGTAGACTCTAGACCAATTAATTCAGAATCTTTGATGTAGGACCTGGCGGCGATATTTTTCTTAAATTACTTAAAATACTCTTTACTGTGTGGCCAGGCTTGAGAAGCAGTGCCCTGGGGTTACTCTTGGTTATGTGCTCAAGGAAACGAACAGAAATGTTCAGGAAGTCTTGTTTGCCATAGCAAAAAAAGTTAAAAATGACTGAAATATATAACATTAGAAAATGAAGATGTAAATTACGGTGTATTCATAAAGCACAATAAATACTATACATCGGTTCAAATAAATTACCAAAAGCTACATAAATCGACATGATAAATCCCTTAAGCATAAGTACAAAAAGCAAGTTATAGAAAGATATATATGCTACAGTACTATTTATAGAACAGCTTAAAAGATACAAAACATTACATAATTTATGAACACATACATCGGTAAGTAAGTTTAATTTTTTAAAAAATTTCTGCAATGATAAACACTAATTTCAGGAAAATGGTTATTTCTGGAAAGGGAGAGATAAAAGGATTAGGTGGAAAACAGCCTCTTTGCTTTATTTCTTAAAAAAGATAAGAAAGATCTAAAGTGAGTATGGGAAAACGTTAGATTTAGTGGAGCTGATTCTCTTTACTTTTCTGTGTCCTTAAAATTGTTGGTAACAAAAAAGAAATGATAAATGTACACGGTGTTTTGGGGGAGGTACTAGCAATAGGGCTTAATGATCCTTTTTGTCAATCATCTGGGCTTTCCATGTTCTGTAGCAATTATTGTCCTAAGTCGCTTCTAAGTGTTATTTAATAACTAGGAATACAGGGAACTTAGGAGCCCTCTGGGTTCTTGTCACATTTTAATGTGGAAATTTTGCCCCTGCCTTGTTGGATGCTTTTGAGTCCTACTTAAATTCTTTCATTCTCAGAAAAATGTAAACTACACTCCTTAATCCTGCACTCAGGACACTCCCATTAATTCATTTGTTTACTTAAGCGGTGAGTATTTGTTGGACACCCCTCTAAAATGGGGGGGCGTGGGTAGAATTTTATTCTGCATATATTTTTCCTCCCCTTCTCGTCAGCTTCATCTGCCTTCAGATCTGAAGTTACAATGTTCCTTTGGTTGTGTTTACCGCAGGCTTATTCCAGATAACTCGAGGAAGTCCACGGCTAGCTGGTTAGCACATCACACGCTTTTAGGTTTTCATCCATCTCATGAGATGTGATGTAGGTTCCTGGAAGGTCCCCGCATGCCACTAACAGAGTGACCTGAATGGAAAAACTTAAGGCTTGTGTGACGTTACACAGCAGTGGACCGACCTGGTAGGGAATTTTAATTCCTCCTCCAGAGCAAAGCTTGGCTGGACTAAGTCTCCAGAGAGCCTTAGAGCTGTGTTAGGATGTATTACACTTCCTGTTTCCCGAGGATCTAGATCACGTCTGTCTGTCCCCCGTGAGCCTGTCATTCATACTTTCATCATTCATCTCCTCATTTAACAGTAACCTTCCGTTTCATGTCACTGGGGACCCCATGCCATCTCATTGACTTACGACACCTAAATTATTGAGTGTTAATCTTCCCCTATCTC
The DNA here is from genome assembly GCA_028533085.1 of Varecia variegata. Taxonomy (NCBI): domain Eukaryota; kingdom Metazoa; phylum Chordata; class Mammalia; order Primates; family Lemuridae; genus Varecia; species Varecia variegata. The sequence continues at coordinate 2,606,955 of CM052453.1, read as the reverse complement.
GTTTCTCAAAGTTTGCTCAGCTCTTAGCTAGCTGCTCGTACTCGCTTTTGACATATCCTTTGCTTGTAAAAATAGGGAGAAAAGGAAATAAGAGGAACATGTGTTTAAATCCTTCAGATCCCAGTTATTCCCCAAATTCTTAATTAAATTCTTTCAAATGCATTTGCAAAAGAAGCTCCGCACGGCCAAGCCACGGAAAGCTTTCTGAAGTTGTCTCCCTGCCGCTCAGGGGGACGTAGGAGGACAAGTTAGATGGAACCTGGGACGCCGCAGTTTTACGAGGGTTGAGGATGATTCCAGTTAGAGACTTACTTTTCCTTCAAGTGCGAAAGAAACAAAACTCTTCAGGGTTAAATTGGCGGGAGGGAAATGTCACGCCGGCGTGTGCAGCATGACAAGGGACAGCTGGCTAGAGCGACGTAAACCAGAAACCAGCCTCACCTCCTCGCCGTGGAAACGGCCACCAGGACGCGTATAAATAGCCCTCTCTGTTCCCAGCTCCTTCGGGAAGAGAAGTGGGTATTTACATGAAAGCCAGCCCGCCTCCAGCTGGGAAGCAGACCCAATGGTTTCCTTGTGAAAGCACCATGTCCCCGGCCCAGAGATGGAGCCTGGAGGACAGGGTGTACCTAGGACCCTGTCACGCTGCAATGTTAGGTTTGCCTGGGAGCGGGGGCTCTTCGGGGCCAGAGCACAGAGGGTGCACGTGCCTTCAAGGCTCAGCGTGCAAATCCTACAGACTCCAGGGACCCCGCAGAGGTGAGGAAAGGCACCCAGACTCTCAGACCAATCCCAGCTAGATGCTCATAGCCTCTTCCAAACCACGCCTCCCCTGTGACTATTGAGCTCAACCAAATTGCATGAGCACTCTTCCAAGACCTAGGGAAGTTTTATTTTTATATAAGAAATACGGAGTCCCCAGATATTTCCAACCCATTGGACTTGTGATCTCTGATCAAAGAGGCTGTGGCCCCCGGCCCTGCACTGCCCTGTAACCCCTGGCAGAAGGCACTCATGGCAGGTGCGGGATGCTGCCTGGGGGGAAGGCACCTGTCTACCTGGGACCCAGCCACATGCCGCTGAGCCTCAGGAGAGTTCCAGGAGAGGGCAGCAGGCGTTCCAAGGCAGGCTGTGGAAGGGGCGTCCTCCTGTCTTCAGGTGCATTAATTGACTCAGTTTATAGCCACCTTGATGTCAGGGAGGGAGGAGAATTGGCCCCAGGAGGCGTTAAGGGAAGCCAGAGAATGTTCTCTGTGCATGATTCTGGGCAACTCATTGATTAAAATGCAACTTGAGCAAATCGAACATGAATAATATAGAATCTAGGACGGATCAACGTTGGAAATAATCCCATACAACTCTTGAAGTAGCCCAGAAGCATGTGTTCTCTCTGTCTCTTTTTCTTTTTTTCCAGGTGACTATAGAACAAAGCAGAGAAGGAGAACGACTGCCCGTATACTACTGGGGGTTGCTTAGGGAACTTGGAAAAAAACGGGTTCCAGGCCTGGCTCCTTCCATGAGCCTGCAGTAGTGTAGACCCCCTTATCCAGGGGTGCTGTGTTCTAAGACCCCCAATGGATGCCTGAAACTGCATCCACTGCCGCACTCTGTGTACACTATGTTCCGTCCATCTGACAACCGAGAGGGCTACTAAGAAACCAGTGGACGGGTAGTGTAGACAGCGTGGATATGCTGGACAAAGGGATAATTCACGTCTCGGGGGAGTTGCAGTGAGATGCTGTGAGATTGCATCCCGGTACAGAATGGCATGCCACTTAAAACATATGAATTATTTATTTCTGGAATTTTCCATGTAATATTTTTGGACTGTGGTGGGTTACTGTCGTTCCATTTCAAGGAGTCAGTCTCTTGTCTCTTATCTGAGAGGATGATGGGCTTGAACGAGGTGAGGGGCAGGTTTCTCCCGTTCCTTCCGGCATGGATGGTCTGGGGTCCTGATTTATCCTCCCCTGGCTTCTCGTTAAAGACTGCAGGCAGGTTACCCCGGGTCGGGCACGTCCACCTTGGAGCTCTCTCTCCTGCCGGCTCTTTCTTTCCCTCTCACATCCATTTAATCTTGACTTTGGCAACCGCTGAGCAAAAGCAGCTGTTTCCTTTGCTGACTTCACTTCCTTTGGGCTGTCGACATATGTACTGCTCGCGATGGCTTTGGGGCAAAACGTTTATGTTTGATTAACTCAGCTTTAAAACACACCAACCGTGGAGGCACTAATTCTGCCGGATTTATCTGTCACGTCCGTCGCTTTCGAGAAACAGCGCAGCTCCCGATACAAGCTCTAAAGGCTGTGTCGGTAGCCGGGCAACAGAGGAAAGGCAATTTCAGATGGGATTTTTATTCGATATCATCTGAACTGCAGGTTGTCTTTTTTCAGGTCTCAGGAGCAGCCGCAGGAGTGTTTTAAGCTATGTTATTCAAGGAAAAGAGCCCATCTGCATCCTGATTCTGACCAATTATGCTTTCGCTCTGTTTATCTTCTTAGGTTTTAAATACTTTTCTATAAAAGAAAAAAAACTTTGAAAAATGTAGTTTTATGATGAGTCAAGGACTGCCGCTGTGCCTTAAGCTAGAATAAAACACACGGAATACATTTAAATGAATTACAAAGTGCATTATACTCTGAAAATCAGCATTAAAATGCACATTAATTTTTGTAGCTCTTAAATACTTCGGTTGCTGAGAAACTGCCTCTATTCTATAATTGAAATAGCTCTTCAGATGCAATTTAGTCACTGATTGGTTTTTAAGTATTTTTAAAAGCTAGCAGCTCAGATGGAGAAAGGTGGTGTACCCTTGGGTTTTAAATAGGAACAGCAGATGTCACCGAGCCACAGACTTACCAGGTCACTGGAAACCACATTTATTTCCTCCAGAGAAGGGGGCTCCACCCCGAAGCTTGGCACATCCCGAACTGTTCAGGAGACCACAGAGCTGGCTCGACACCAGATAGAAGACCTTAGTTATGAGGGGGTTGTTATCCTTTGGGTGAATCGATCGGGTCTCTTATTAACACCACTCCTCAGCTCACACAGCCCCTTCTCCTGCCTTTTACTTACTGCCCTTGGCTTTTTGCCGATTTCAAACAATGCCAAGCAGGAGAGGAGTGGGTGACATAAAAAGGCAAGTCCATTTTGATAGCCCCGCGCAGGTGAGTATCTACAGGTATGGCTGGGAAGAAGTTCAAACAAAAGGCCTAAATCAGGCATTGGAATGCTCTGTGGATTTTATTTTATTTTATTTTGGCTAATTCAGCAAAGAATATAGCAAGTGGCCGTGTCCCCAGAACAGTACTCAGTCATTCAAGATAAGAAAAATAACCCAGGGATTCTTTCCTAGCTGTGTGCCTGCCTATTCTGAACTCAGCAATGCCAGAAATGACAGTACTCATTGGCAAAACCCTGAGAGATAAAATTAGTTCCCTTCCTAAATTTCTCACTGACTGAGAGACAATAGCCAAGTCATCCAAATTCTTTGTTTCTTAGTTTCCTTCTATGGCAAACAAGATCACGGATACGTTTTTTGGATGGTTATAGAGTTCCCAGGCAAGGTATTAATGTGTGAAAACTAAAAATTGCTATGAGACTGTAAAGTGGAATTACCGTTGTACTAGAGAATTCTAAAGAGTCAGATTTCGGTTGGGCTCTAGTGATCTTTTTGAGGAGGAAAACCTCAGAAGCCTTCAGAATCCTTTGGTGTGTTCATATCAGGGAAAGATTCATGTTCCAAAACAGGTTAGTTGCGCCTGTGAATTCTGTCTCTCTGTCTGGGATCCTGTCTGAGGGTTGAGAAGGTAAATTTCAAGTTAGGGAAAAATCTACTCTCTAAACTTTCATAATTGCCATTCATAGCAAGTCATAAGAAAAATGCATGGAGATAGAGGAACAGTTGGGTAACAATAACAGAAGTAATAACAATAGCATCTACCTACCATTTATTGTGCTTAACCACAAGCCCAGCAGTTATCTACATCTTTTACATTCCTTTTAATCTTCACCAAGACCCTGTGGGGTAGATGGTATAAATATCTTCTTTTGTAAATGAAAAACACTGAGCCCTGAAGAGGTTAAGCAACGTGCCTCATCTCATATAATAAGTGGTAGCGACATATATTCTAAAATGACTTTTAAACTTAGAGAGCACCGTGCCTCGCTGCAGAGATCGAGAATTCACTGGGAAATACATCTCACCAGGATTCACTCACGTGAGCTACAGTCTCCAGGGAAAGCCACGAGTTGTTAAGAAAATTCACCCAAGTGTGGAGAAGAGATTTCAGATAATCGAATTTTCTTTTTTCTGTTTGTGATAGGCACTACAATGTCTAGTTTATTTGCTGTATGAAAAGAAGGTTACCGAGGGAAAAATGTGTCCTGAATCCTTTAAGAGAAAACTCATTGCCGGGCAGTGATCTCACGGAGAGACTCCGACATGAGTCACCTTCGAGTGATGTGGTCATTTCATCCTCTTAACTAGATCATTATTTAAATGACACTGTCCAAACCTGAATAAAATGCCCAAAGGCATCAGGAGCACGACCTCCATAAAAATCTCAATGGGAGTTTAGAGAACAGAGCTCGCTGTAGCGTATTTTCTTTGGAAATGTATGGATGGTACTTGGAAAATTCCCCCAATATCTAGGCTTGAGCTCCCAACTCAGAAAGTCTACCGGTAGCATCGCTTCCTCTCTTTAAAATCAATTTTTCCTCCTCTCCCTGTTCCCTTCCAAGTCCTTGGTACCCTCCGTTCCATTCCCTACCTCTGTGCCAGCCGCCTTTCTGGCTCCCGCAGATGAGCAGGAACATGCCACATTCCAATTGGTTAAGAGGTACCAAAATACAGCCAGAACGAAGGGATAAGGTCTAGTATTCAACCGTCCAGTAAAGAAATTAGAGTTAACAAGGGTTTGCAATATATTTCAAAATATTCAGAAAAGGACTGTAATAGTCTCAGCACAAAGAAAAGAGAAATATTTGAGGGGGTGAATACCCCAATCACCCTGGTTTGATCCTGACACATTGTATACAGCTATCAAAATATCACATATGCCCCCAAATCTGTACAACTGCTCTATATCAATTTTTTAAAAAGCAATTTTTTGTGTGCGTGTGTGATGGGAAACCCAAAACACTTGGTATACAAATGCCAATATTTACACGACGTGAGCTCAGGTATCCTGGGAAGTGACTGAAAAAAATGAAAAAGGTTTCTCTGGTATTGCACACAGGTATGCATGCCCCTTTTTGAACTGCACGTGTTATCTGCAGCTAATAAGAGATTGGACTAGGAGGGACGCTGGTGTCCCTTACAGCCTCGGCTGCTGTTCATGGATTTCCGGAGCGCTGCGGAGTCAGACAAGGTGGGAGGACTTCGCAGAGAGGGGCAGAGGGGAGTCAGGGCAGGACTGACCAGCCCCCTGGAAGCGGGGACAGGGAGGATGCGGAAACCACTGCAGTCGGGATTGAGTTCAGAGACTCCTGGAAGGTCTATTTTTCTGTGCGTGGCAGGGCACCCACGGTTTTGAATAACACGGTTTGAAAGATTTAAAAGCCCAGTGTGGAGCTGCACTAAAATAGATCTGTGCAGCAAAAACGCTCGGCATTAAAAGGAGGGAAAGGGAAAAAAGGGGAAAGAAAGGCGGGGAGAGGTGCGGGCACTGTGTACTGCCAGCATGAAAGAGCCCAGAGCCACCTGCTGCTGTATTCGGGTGTCTCCCAGAAAGGTGAACTCCCTTCCTTGTGCACAGGAAGAATGAAGGGTTTGCTTTCTAGAAGCCAAGGAGATCCGTCATGCCCATAGCAGTGGCCCCCAGCCTGAGCTGCACACTAGAACCTCCCAGAGAGTTTTCAAAATCACCTGCTGCCTGGTCCCCGTTCCTAGAGATTCTGATTTAATTTGGGGCCAGCAATGTTTTGGCTTTTTAAAATTTTTCATTCCTCGACTGAGTCTAATGCACAGTCCGTCGTTGAGAAATGCTGCTCATATTGAATTGCAGATATCTTTTTAAAAATTGCCGAGATTGCCTTTGCTTTGGGAGGTGTTTTAAGGCACCTTTGGAATGTTCGGTAAAGCGTCAAAACTCTCCATAACAAGCTGGAACAAAAGGGATTCCCAAGGAGAAACCCTGGCACAGGCTTAAACTGTTTCTGTATGATGATTTCTAAGGCGCATGTGTTTTCACATTTTAACACACCGGAAGTCAGGATGCATCTTATGAAAATGCCATTTTGCCATCATTTCGGGCCAGGTAGCTGCCCTGTCCTTACCTGTATGCAGGTAAACTTGGTCGAGCCCTGGGGGCACACCCCGCCTGCAGATAAGAGTGGTTGAGATACCAACCCAGAGGACAGCCCTATTTTCTGGTGACACCCAGCCCGGAGCAAGCCTCTGCTGCCTGGGACCCTCCAACCACGGCTCATCCTGTAACAGGTTCTAGAACATCCTCTTGCTAAAACTCCCGGTGAGTCCTACGGTGTGTGTTTCCCACTCACTGCGACGAGTGATAAACTGCACTTGTTCTATTACAGCCCTGTCCCTGCACTGCAGCCAGCGGTGCCACTCTGTGCTCGGTGTCTTGTCTAAAGTGTCCAAGCCACATCAGGGCACCACTGCGGTTCCCGGACAGAGAGCAATGGGAATGGAGATTCTGGAACAACATTCTGGAAACTCAACATTGATACAACTAGACTCTTAGAGGAGAGAAAGTGAAGATTCTTAGGTCGAATTTCATGGAGAAAGGCGTGTGATTTAAAAGCAGAATGCTGGAGACGGGGGAATGCCTCAGTTACAACTTAGGGGTAAAACGAGGAAACCCAGGGTGTCTTCGAACACAGTAAATCCAGAGAGGTGACGATTTCTGCCTCACTGAGCTGAATCAATCGTGTTTTCTGCCTGGGGAGATTGCGTCCATCCCTGGGTGGTTATTGTCAGCTCCTCTCTGGCCTGATGTCACTAGGGTATTGGTCTGGGTCACATCTTTGAGCTGAGGGTGAGAGTCATTTGATGCCCCCGAAGTTCTGCACCGCTTTCCTGACTCCAGCTCCCAACACTCCTGCACGTAGAAATTCGTCCCTGCAAGCAGACCTGGCACCAGGCAAGGTGTTTGCTTTGCACGGGAGCTGAGGATTTGGAGCCTGCTAAGTCCTTTGCTCTAAGCGGAGGAAGTTAAGCCCCACCATGCACATCCTGCAACTGCATCCAATTTCCATTGCAAAATTACTTTGCAGAAAAATGGCACAGAGCCTGCTCTTCTCCCTTTTGCCAGTGAGTCCCCGGGCTTTCAGGCCTGGCTTAGGACGACCGACCGCAGGGAGTGCTGGGAATGCGGAGGGGGGAGGCGCCGGATAAAACCTCATCCTGTTTTACAATTCAGAGCTGGAACTGGAGCCCAGATAGAAGAGCAGGGCACAGACCGGGGAAGTGGATTTGATTATTGCGTTAACCCACAGAACACTTCAAATGAAAATGTTCACAGGGTAATCAATAATTCAGTCTTCGTTTGTTAGTCTGGGCGGATGACATTTATTTTAATAGGCTCTCTCTGGATGGAGGGCATGAAATTTTACTTAGGCTGTGCTTTTTTCCCCCTTTTCTTAAAGCACACCATTGCCTTTGCCTATTTATCTACAGCTGTCTGGCGCTTCCAGAGTTCCTTCGTCCCTCTGTTTCATGTAAATTTCAGATACCTAAATTGGGACTGATATATTTTCTTCTCTGATCCTATTTGCTCCCCATCCTGCCTCTAAAACCCGGCTTTGAATCTACTTTCTCTAAGACATTTTGGCGAATTTAACTATCCCTGAATGGTCGCTCCTTTTTATGTCTAGAAATTACTTTCATAATTTGCATTGTCTCCATTTTATGCTTTTCAATGTTTTCTCTCTCTCTGAATCTCTAGTCGTTTAAAGTATCTGAGGGCAAAGACGATGTCTTTAATTTGTTGCTGCCACGTTCTTCCCACTCCTGCAATCGTTTCTTCACCCCTTGTTCTCGCAGACCGAGGTGGACTAGACGCAGCCTCAGGGCCGAATCTGGCTCTCCATCTGGTTTTGTAAATAAAGTTTTATTGAAACACAACCATGCTCATTCCTTTCCGTATTGTCTCAGGCTGCTTTCATGCTACTCAGGCATAGTTGAGCAGCTGCTCCACAAAGCCTAAAAGTTATTCTCTGGTTGTTTATGGAGAAAAATTGCCAACTCTTGGTGCAGACTCATGTCCCTCTGTGTTCCACACTGACCTTAGAATTAGAGTGAAGATGGAACATTGGGGTGGCCGAGAGAGAGGGGCCCCCACGTTGAGTAGACACAGCTTTGAATCCTGCGAGACTCTGTCACTCCCGGGAGAATTTCCTGCATCCCTTAGAATCTCAATTTACTCATTTTTAAAAATGGGAACAAAAATATCAACCTCGCAGAGCTGTTAAGGCAATTACCTGAAATAAGCTCTAAAAAGTGCACATCATAGGGCTGGATGGATAAAATAAAATAATCACAATAAAACAAATGGCATAATAATGACAAGGATAATGGTCATCATTACCACATCATGTAGCCTCCTGTGCCAAAGGAAACCCTCAGCTCGAATGCTTTCCACAGTTACTCTCCGTGGCAGCCCCAAAGAAAAGGGAACATGTTGGTTTGGGGGAAATTCTCCAGAATTCCCCAAGCCTCAGGGTCCTTCATCCTCTACTTCTCTGTGGCATCCTCATCTTCATCAGCGCGTCACTGTCTACCATTGTGCCACACCCCAATGTTTAGGGTATAAAGATACGGTGTTTGTACACAGTAAAGTCTATTTGCGGCTATGCGATCTCACGTTACATGGTTTGGTTCTGCAGCCTTAATTCACCCCATCTGGGGCTTGCTGTGCTCACCTTGTCCTGCAGGACGGTAATTCGAGAAACGTCTGCTTCCACTCCCATTTCCCTGACCCGGGAAAGTAGGACCAGGCATGTGCATTTTCCACGCTCTCTGGGCTTTGTTGTTTTTGTTTGGTGGGTTTTATTTATTTATTTTTTTTTAGCTTATATTGAACACCCACTGTCAAATGAAGGCAGAGATTGGAATTAGGTTCAAAAAGTCAGGTAAAATGTGTTATTAGTTTTCTTTAGTTTGACAACCTGTTTGCCATCTTGTTCTCAAACTCCATGGAGAAGCCAATAAAGAGTAGATAGAACGTGAGGTCAGAGCCGCACGTGTGGGGTTCTAGGCTGCTCAAAGCATGGAGGGTGGCAGCATAGAACAAGGCAGGGGGCAGAGGTCGGCTCACGTGCCACCTTGGTTCAGCGGGCGGTGAGTGGTCTTTGCACGGTCTTCGAGGGATTTTTATTAAAACCATGGGCAGAGCTAAATGCTTCTCACCTAAAAACAGATTCTGTCGCTCCAGATGAATTAAATCGCAGTATTGTCCCAAAGCGTTCTGAACGGCCTTGTTCTGAATTCTCCGCCCTGGGTGAAGACTCATTTGGGTTTTTCAGGCCCGCACGAGGAACTTTCCCGATGTCGTGTGGTGTGTTTATCGGATATAGATCATACATATATCTATTGGGGAAACAGGCCATGTTGCAGAGAAAATATCAGACTATCTTCTTCCTCATGAGCGTTCTCCATGTGGCATTTTGCGAAAACTGCTTGTTTTGTGGAAACAAACACGTTTTGGCTCCTTTTGGCTCCACGAAGCCGGCGGAAAAGCCAGGCTGAATCCCACTCTACCTTATGAGTCATCCTCCGCTCTGCCAGCCGGATCCTGGCGGAGGCCACTTTGTTGTGGGAGAAGGAGCTGCAGAGCGAAAAGGAAACATGTGGGTTCTCAGATCTCAGGCCATTCGTGGCATCGTGAGAAAGACAATGTTTTGACTTAAAAGCTGATCACATCCGACAGGGGTGTCAGTAAGACGGGATAAATATGTTTTATCTTTTTTGGTGTCATTTAACAGAATCATAATTTTGCTGCCGATGATATCGTTTCGAGTGTTATTGATATGAAATCGCTTTTCGCTCTCTGCGCCTTTAAGAAATTTAGATATCAAATCAGTCTAGAAATGTCCACAGCTTAATAGTAAAGATTATGAATTACATACTTCATATCGGAGTGACTTTAAAGGAAATATAAAACCCTATGGATTATTGGGGTGTCTCAGATGGGAAGAGGAAAAGTACACAATATTATAGTTTGAGCATGATGCCCTGAACACCAAACATACATTCTGGGGAAGTTATTAATCTGAAAATGAATACCCTTCATCCCACAAAAAGCACTGACTTTGATCAACATATTAGGTGTGTGATCACTGAAAAGTTTATTGTGGCTGTGTCCAGCCGTGCGGCACTTGGATTTTATGAGAACAACAGTAAATACTAGAATTCATGTCTCTGAGGGATGGGCAGAAGGTAATGGCCTCAAACTCCTCGGCTGGCCGAAGTGGTGGCAGGTGATGGCTCAGGTTGCTGTGCCACCCAGGTAGGTCCATGCACAGCAGGGGTCTGACACATAGTGGGCTTTCAAAAACTGTTTGTTGAGTGAATAAATGTATGAGTGAACAAAGGGAAAAGGAATCTGGGCACTCAGAAGAAAGAAGATCTAGGTTTGTAGGTTTGTCCGTTTTGTGTTGAGTTGTTTTCTTGTGATCTAGACATTAAAAGGTTCCAGTGTTTCCCGTGAGAAAACCTGAAGGGATGTATTAGTTTTCTACGCTGGTCACAAATGTAGCAGCTTTAAAGCAGCGTGACACATACACTCACATGCTCCTCAGGTCAGGCGTCCGGCGTGGCTCAGGTGGTCTCTCTGCTTCAGGCCTCACAAGGCTGGAGTCAAGATGGCGGCCGGGCAGGGCTGTCCTCCAGGCCTGGGTCCCCTTCCAGGCTTACGAGGTTGTAAGACTGAGGTCCCTGTTTCCCTGTTGGCTGTCAGCCTGGGCTCGCTCACTGCTCTGTTGGTCACCCACATTCTTTCTCACGTAGTTCCTCCATCTTCTGACCAGCAACAGTGGGCAGAGTCCTCACCATGAAAGGTTCGTGTGGTTAGATCCAGTTCTTGCCTTTCTGGCCCCTAATTATGTCTGGAAAAGGCATGGAGGGATAAGGACCCCTTATCTGTTGGCCTCACAGTGAAATTACAAAACAAAGAGGTTATGTGAGCGTTAACTGAGACCTCATTATTGGTATAACTCCATAGCGTGGAATGTTCTCTATGGACACTGGATTTTCTGCTCCTCTGGGAGTTATTACAATAACCGGACAAGAGCTCTTTTCAGATTGTTTCTACTTTTGAAATAAATTGGGAGCCTGGTGATGTCCTTGGCCAGACTGAGCCAGTTCCAGAATTAGGCTCTGTCCTACCTTCATGAGCTCCCAGGTTTACGTTGCTGTTATGATGGCCCAGCTCTCTCAGGTACCATGTTTCCTGTTCATAATTCTTACTCTTCTGGTATCACCTTAGATCTCTCTCGCCTCTTGTATTTGCTGTTCTTTCCCTGGTCCCTTGCTTCCTTACCACCTCTCCATTTTTTTCTCTTTACTTTTGACTCTTTTTTCACCAACCCTCCTCCGACAGGGTTTAGTGTACAAAATCAATTTTAAAGCTCATTGAGGTCATTAATATATGAGACTCATAAATAGCTTACCCAAACAGGAGCTTTGGTATAACATGCTGCAAAATATGAACTTTACATCTTTCTGACATTCAAGGTAAAGAAACGACCCATCCTTTAATGATAATGCCAGTAACATGTGTTTGCCTTCCTTTTCCTGCGTTTGTGTAATGTTCTATTTCTGTTTTTCCTCTACAACAGTTGGGCTTAGTGGTCATTTAACAGACTATAGTTCACCTCCATTTAAGAGCATTCACATATTTTCTTTAGGCACCAGGAAGTGTGCCAAGTTGCCTGTGATTTCCTCTCAGTTAAGTACCCAAGCAAGCTCCATGCTAATTCTCTAGATTTGAGTCAATATAAAAAAGAAAAAAGAAAAGAACAAAAATGAAAGCTCTCTAGGAATGGTTTTGTCTTTGGGGGAGATAGATTAAACCTGTTTTATTACACAAAGAGCCAAAATGTGAATGTCTTTTGGACAATATTAAAAGTGTATCGGGCCACCGCACATACATGAAGTTGTTAGGTAGATAGTTAGGATCTCTGGCTTTTTTCGGGACAAGGGTGCCCACCTTTGTGCTGTCTCGAGCAATTGCCCACCTGGGAAGAAGGATGGGGCGGGCACTCCATTTTGGTGCTGCCCCACCCTTAATCCTATCCCGAGCAATGAATTGAGGAGTGTTGGCAAAATGATTTGCCATGCTGATAATATTATTAACATGCAGTTATGTACAACAGAGATGGTAATATAGTTTATAAATAAGAAAAACTGAAAAGAGCATTTTAAAAAATTGTAGTAAAACACACAGAACACAAAATTTACCATTTTAGCCATTTTTAGGTGTACAGTTCTGTGGTGTCAAGATGTTGTGTGACCATCACCATCATCCATCTCCATTTCTCATTTCATCTTGTAAAAGTGAAACTCTACCCATTAAATAATAACTCCCCACCTGCCTCCCGCAGCCCCTGCCACCCCGGATTCTACTCTCTGCCTGAATTTGACTACTCTAGGGACCTCGAACAGATGGAATCATACAGGATTTGTCTTTTTGCAAATAGCTTACTTCATTCAACATGATGTCTTCAACATTTATTCACGCTGTAGCAGAATTTCCTTCCTCATTCAAGCTGAATAATATTCCATTGTACGGTAACATAACCACATTTTGTTTGTCCATCAATCTGTCAGTGGACACTTGGGTTGTTTCCACCTCTTGGCTATTGTGGATAATGATGCTATGAACGTGGGTCTGTCAATAGCTATTCAAGATCCTATTTTCAATTCCTTTGACTATGAACCTAGAAACAAAATTTCTGGATCATATGATAATTCTATTTTTAATTTTTTGAGGAGAAACCAGCATTTTAAATGTCCTCTTAAGCCAAAGACAGCAGCATTGCAGGTGCATTTGTCTGTTGGGTCTCTGGGCACATTTTTGTGGCCTGGAACAAGCTTCTTACTTGTCTGCATTCCAGTGGCAGGAAGGGGAATAAAGGCTGGACATACCGGCTGTTATACAAAGAGTTGAGTCCCACAGAATCATAAAGAAATAAAATTGGAATGGGACGTCAAGAGCTTGTTTGTTTGACCAAAGTTGGAATGAGCCCTCAAGAATTTGTTCACCCTCCAACCTTATGCAGCTCACTTAACCTCATCACCCCTCTTCCAGGTGGACACCTGCCCCAAAGTCACACACCTAGAAAATGATGGGCAGGGAAGTAAACCTGGAGGTCTTGTCTTTTGGTATAGTATCCTCCTTTTATGACACATTAATCTCAGCGCTTTAGAGGTGGAGGATGATGACTTAGAGATCAGCTAAGTTAGTAGTTTTCACACTTCTTTTTAAAGGCTCTCAGTCCTGCATGAATCTTCTGAGCTTGCTTCTTCCTTTGCTCCGAGAAGATGGGGCAGGGAGGAGGTGATCAGGGTAGGATCTTAATGAAGAAGAGAATCGCCCTAGTTCCTTGAACTGTTTAATCTCAGCCCGTGAACGGAGACATGGCTGCTTTCTTTGAAGACGCTTAAAGCATCTCCTATAGTCGCTGGGGGTGGGAGGCGGAGAAAGTCAATGGTGTTTACAGTTTCCAGGATGCAAAATATCGCAGAGGTGATAGGACTGGGAGAGCCCTAGTTTTTCTTTGTTCATTCTTATCCTGTGACTTTTGGCACTGCTTTCACTCAATGGAGTAGGAAAAAAACAGTTTAACAAATAATTAGCAAGTGGCCGATGTTGAGCTGGGCATTGTGTTAGCTGCTGGGTAACTGTAGCAAACAACACGAACTTAGAACCTGCCTTCGTTGAACTTACGTCTATCAGGGAAATAGACACTGAGAAAGTAATTTCATGGGACGTTAGGGACAATTTAGGAAGAGAGGGGGATTATGAAAGTGAGTGATCCTCGGCCTCTGTGAACCACCAGTGGTATTCAGAAACACGTTTTAAAATCCAAAGCACAAAAATATCAAAAGGTTAATACAACAATGCAGATGATAAGGAATCAGGTAGGAGGGAGGACTGATCACAGGTTATAATCTTCCTAAATTAAACACGATGTAAGAACACATGTTGGGATCAGGAAGAAATCACCGTGGCAATGTGTGATGGAGAAGGATGTGCCTTAAGAAACCACGTGGCTCTCTTGAAACAGAAACATTTAATACCCCAGGTGCTCCGAGAGTTCTCCTTGAAAAGCATGCCTACTTGGAAATTAAACGTGCTTTACGAATTCCAGTACTTCAAATGGGCAAGGTATTTCAGTGCTCTCACCCTGTCATAACCCAGCCAAAGATAAGGTGAAATGATTTTGTTCTTTTTTTGTTTTTTAAAGAAATCATGCATTATAGAACTTTAGAATGAGAAGAGAGCTTGCAGACTATCTCTTTCCAGTTCTTGCTTGGGGTATCCAACTGTGTGCTATTTCCCTCCTCTATATTTGTTTGACAATAAGATCTCTAATTCAAATAACGACTATAGATAACATGTAAATGGTGTTCAATGTGCCCAGTACGGCACTGAGCAGCTTACATGCCTTAACTTAGCTAATAGGCGCACACGGAAAAAACCCTCTTTTCTTATCCTTATTTTACAGATAAAGTACCATATGCAAAGCGTTTACTATCTGCAGAGAAGTGATGTTGGGCATATGTCTGATTCTAGACTCTGAGTTATACTGCCACCTGACCTGTTCTCTCATACTGAATTAATTTAATTTTAGTGTTTCTGTTAAACAATTTCAACATACCTGATGGACGTTTAACAGAGAGGGGACAACATAGGAACCAAGCTCAGTAGGCTTCACAGCACACATGACCCTAAAATGTTGGTGCTGAGTCCACCGATAAAGAAGACAGATGGAACGGGACAGTCTCACCCCGTGCCTCCTGCATGTGTCCCCAGGATGGTGTCTTTAAATCTAGGCTATAAATGTGTCATTATTTCCCCTGGCTGGGGAAGTGTTGAGAAAGGGAAAGGAGGCTCTGAGAACAGGTGTCTGGAAGGGAAAATAAAAGGGATTAGGATGGACGACCTATGGACGAGGTTTGGGAAGTTGTGTGAAAGAGACCTCTCAGGGAGCTCGAGCTACAGGGAAGTTTAAAGAGGAGAAATCGGGAAAGGGCATAACAAGGGAGTATGACTATTAATGATGGGAAATTGTCGTTATCTTTCAATCTCATTCTAACCCAGCTCATCTCAGTTTGTGGTTGGGGAGAAGGGGTGTGGAAGTCCACAGAGGGGCTACTGTGGGGTGAATTGTGTCCTCCCCACAATCACAGGTGGACATTCTGTCCGCCATACCTTAGGCGGTGACTCTTTGAAGGTGAGGTCTTTCCAGAGGTAATTAAGTTAAAATGAGGTCAGTAAGGTGGCTCCAACCCAACATATATGACCGGTGTCCTGATAAGAATAGGAAATACGAGCACAGACGCATGCAGAGGGAAGACGGTGTGAAGACGGTTGTCCACCAGCCAAGGACAGAGGCTTAGGAAAGACCTGACCCTGCCAACACCTTGATCGAGGACTTCCAGCCTCCATGACAGTGAGACACTGAACGTCTTCAGCCACGTGTGTGATACTTTGTGACAGCAGCCCTGATACAGGTGCCAACTCCCAAACTTTGTTCCTTGAATCCTTACTTATGTTTGTTTCTCTACAAATGAGCTGTCCAACACAGTAGCCGTTATTTGCACACGTCTCTATATTAACAAATGTACGTTAATTAGCATTAAGTAAAATGAGAAATGCAGTTGCGCTAGTCATATTTGAGAGATTCATTCACCCCAGGTGGCCAGTGGCTACTCTCTTGGACAACACAGATTTAGGACATTCTCATCATCACAGAATGTTTAATTGGATAGCGCCACCTGAGACCAGACCTAATTTAATCTCGCAATATGCCTTGAAGTGGAAAAAGATGCAGAGTCTAGAACCGAATTGGACATTGAGTAGATTTTTAAGAAACACGGAGGATGATGCGCCAGGCGTAGTTTAGTTTGCTCCAACACAAGGAGTTGCAAGAAGAGACCAGGGCTGTGTGTGTGTCCATGTCTCTGAGTGTGTGTGTGCAGGTGTGTAAGGGGCTATTCCTTCATGAAGTCACACTGTACCTTGAACTGAATTTCTAAGCTTCGTGCCGTCCAGCTCTTGTTCCCGATGCTCCGCCCTCATTGCCCTAATTAAATTCTTCATGTGATTCGTTACTTTAGGTGAGTGAATTCCTGCAAATATATTGCAACAGTTTCAACTGCATCCCTTAAGGATGCCAGCGGATCCTAAAGTCTGACAGCAGTGAGCTGCTGAACCTCCGTTTTAAATGAACGGTGAAAAAATGGATTTGAAGAGGGTCAGTGGTTTCCCACACAGTGGTGTCCTGGGGTAACGTGCGTGTGTCTTGATGCTCTTGTGTGAATTATGGGTCGGAAGGCAGGAACATTAAGCAAATTAGAACACAATTTAAAGAGTGGATAGTGAGGAAGAGGACGTGCCAGGTGGGAATTGCACCGGCAGATTAATTATCTCAGACAACTCGTAACATGTAAGTGAATTTCCTGAGGACTGAAGGAGGGGGGAACTTCTCTCCGAGTTCCCAGAATGGGATTTGAGTTACACCAAGGCTAACATATGTGAAAAGGACCCACCCACTACTAAAAACCTGCAATAAATTAAATAATTCAAAAGAAAAAAAGAAAGATGCATGAAAAGTTAACCCAAGAAGTTAATGTGAAGAAGTAAACGTGGTTTCCCCATGATTTGTTAAGAGCCAGGAGTGTCTTCTTCCTTAGGAAGAATATTTCCTAGTGACAGAAGGTTAGGGTGATGCACAGGATGGGCACAACTTCTGGGGCGGTGGGAGCTACGGAGGGCTGTAGAAGGGAAGGGGGCCCCTCACTCATAGAGTGGGCTTGGCCTGCGGGTGTGAAATGGGATGAGTGCAGTGTGTTCAGACTCTGCCCCTCCTACGCTCTCTCCAGCATTTCATAACAAGCACCTCATGACACAGGCTGCTGGTTCTGAAATAGGGCTGTGTGACAGATGTTTAATAACCGGTTCGCAGGGGCAGAGGGAGGAGAAGCCCTGATGTGTTACATGTTCCCATCTCCACGGCGTAAACGCCCTTGCCATGGCTGATTTCAAGCTGTCGACACGAGATCGCGGAACACAGAGTTGGGAGGGATGTTCCGAAACCGGTTCTCTCACGGAGTGTCCTGAAATTCGTTTCAGTCCTGACACTCACTACTCAGAGTTAGGCAAACCCCACCGTTGGCGGGCAAAGCGCTTCGCGAGGCTGTCTGCACGGTAGACGGCACACGGTTCGGGCATCGCTGAGCCCCTGCACTTCTGCCAGCAGACGACAAAGTGGGAGCTTTCGACACGCCTTAGGTTTGATAATTTGTTAGAACAGCTCATAGAACTGAGAAAGGAGCTGTAGTTATAATTACGGTTTTAGTATAAAGGATACAAATGAAGAGGTGACCTGCCATCGACACTATGGGAGGACTTTGCCACCAATAATGCCAGAGAGCCTTTGTCAAGACACTGTGCCATGTGTCCCCTGGGGGAACTGATGGGGTGAAAAACAGCAGCTACAGCTGGGGACGCCACTGGGGAAAAGAATGAGCAAATGGACAGATATCTGTACAATTCTATGTGCCCAGCCCTGCTGGGCAATGTCTCGCATGTTCACACGTCCTCTCAGCTCTTCTTGAAGTACCGTTAGCTTAATTTTTTACACGTGAAAAACTTAAATACAAGGGACTAAAAAAAATAATCTGCTTATAGTTATATGACTAGAAAGTGAGAAGCTGGATTTTTTAAAAAAGTAACCAAACCTCTTGAAACTCCAACAGCGTCACGGAGGTGCTCTGACACCACACCTGTGGGACGTGCACCCTGATACCGGCTCAATTAATGACTAGTTGTGGGGTGTCGAGATACGCACCTCTAACTTTACTTATTTTATATGTGAAGTAAGAAAAAGAAAAAATATCCATCCATTAGAAGAAAAAAAAAATCCAGCTCCTCTGGTTGTCATGGAGATAAACTATTTAGCACCGCGAAGCCTTTCATGGGGAAACAATGGCGATTGAGATGTCCAACTTCCAAGAATTGCATTCAAGGAGGGTTTTGACATCCACTTGTTCAGGATCTGTCTCTGTAAAAAAAAATTTAGGGAGCAGGTTGATATTGACACGCATTTCCCGGGGTGGAAAATCCGAGGAGCACGTGCACGTCCCCGGCGCTTTCTTTCAGGACCCTTAAGGGAAACAAGTTGCCACTTCCTGTGAGGCATGCACATGGTAAAAGCATGCGTGGGCACACATGCACGTACACGTGACAGGGCGCCAAGGAGCCCTCTAGAAACCGTTTGAAGTGGCAGCCTGTAGAAGTAAACTCAAAACGTAGGCAAAGGACTAGCAAGAAACAATCAGTTTGTCCCTAAAAGGAAGCAGTCTTTAGAGAGGAGTTAATTCGAATCAGAGGAGAAATGAAATCCCCATTCTGGGCAGTACCAGCTGCACCACTTGCGAGGCACCGGGTAAGTGTCAGACACTGCAGGTTGTGCAGGTCCACAGGCTCTCAGAGAGCTGCGGTGTGAGCAAGGCAGCGAGGGAGACAAGGGCCTCCCCGGGCTTCTGGAAATTGCTGCTTACTGGGAGAGTGGACTGAGGGCAGCCACAGCACGTAGAGCACAGCAAAATTCAGAAAACAGGGTCAGGAGTGACGTTACTCTGGAGACAGAGAGGTGGCCTTAACACAGCATTGGTCACGAGGACGGAGACAAGGAGATGAAAACAGGCACAGGCCAAGAGCACAGCTAGTAGAGACAGGAGTCCAGAGAAGACACGAGGGAGGGAGGGAGAAGACAGAGTTGCTTAGGTTCCCTGAAGTGCTGGGACGTGAGCCTCAGGTTTTTAAGGCAGCGCCTAACCTTTAGCCCTTGGGCGGGGGATGTGTCAAATGCACAAGGAGAATTAGAGAACACTGACCCTTTTCACAGAAGTGGAGGCAGGGAGCAGAGAGGGCAGATGGTTCCTGGGAGTGCACTTGGGAAAGGAGGGAGCTGAAACCACAACTCAAGGTGCTTGCTGTCTTCTTGTGTGTCTTGATAAAAACACATGCTGACTTGGTCACTGTTTTCAACCTACCTTCAAGGGCTCCCTGTTATTTTTTATTTCATTGTTTGATTTAAATCATTTGATGACAGCATGAAGTAGATGATTTCAGAAAATCATAAACGTCTGTGAAATCAAGAACCAGTATTTATACACTTAGCATTGTTGCATGAGCATTTGTTGAAAATTAATTGGTGAACTAACCATCATTATTAGGTACTGGTGATGGAAAACCTGGAATGATGATAACTAAGCTAATGTGTATTCCATATATTATGTATTTCCAAACTTTTTGATAAACTAAGCCACTGTTAACAATAAACATACAAAATCTAAAATAATTTAACGAGGTTTTCCAGAGCTGAATATGAGTGACATTGGCCTGGGGGACACATTTCCAGAGGTCCTGAGAAAATGTGCTAAATGTGGTTGGGTTGCAGTTTGGTTTTCTACATTTTAGGGAGACAAGAATTGTAGGTCAAATTATAAATCAATACTTGGAAGGTGTACATTGGTGTGGCCTGAAATGATGGAACATTTTTAAATGAGAGCTTAAAAGTTATGGGTGGGTTCAGATATTCTTTGATTTGTAATTGGTTAAAGAAATAAAGCTTTGTCTTAAAGCCTTAGAATCAGTAGAAAGGAATGTTTTAAGTTAAGATAAGGAAGTCTGCTAATCAGAGAGCAAGCCACAGTGTGCCTACTCAAAGTGATCTGTTAAGCAAAATTGATAGCCTATAGGTGTTATTTAACCTTTGTTTTGTAAGGTCTTGTTAATAATTTAGTATCATTGCCATGAAGAGTCTGTTTTGTCAGTCTTATGATCTCTTGTCTAACATTAATGCTGTTCAATTGTGTCTAAACTCCAAAAGCAAGGGAGTATGAGGAGGTGTGTCTCACCTCCCTTCCCTTCATGGCTGGAAACTCAGTTTTAAGGTTTTTCTGGGATCCCTTTGTCCAAGAGGAGGTCTGTTTGGTTGGCAGAGGGTGGAGGATTAGGATTTTATTTTTAGTTTACATCCCTATAAGCCTGTGTTGAGGTAACTACTAAAAAATGAACTTTATTCAACTCAGAGATAACTGAGAAAAGTGTAGCAAAAGTAAACAGAAGATCTAATAGTAATACATGAATATAATTAGCTGTAAAAATAAGATTAAAATGGTGGGAGATCAGTGAGGCAGGGTAAAATATAAATAGTATGTGCCGGGACAAGGCACACATGCTGTGACTATCCAAACTGGGAAAGGAATAGAGACAGAACGTGAGTAGAGTAGCTTTGCTAATTGCCTCATGTATACTAGCTGGGAATCAAAGGTATCACTTAAAACTCACGAACCAGGAAATAGAAGCATTAGCATATTTAATAGCACATAGTTAACTACCAAGAAAGGTAATATTATTAACTGAAATTGGGTTATAGGGAGTAGGGAGGAAGAGATAATAGTTATAGATTAAATAGAGGAATCATGATAATATATAAATTTGCAATTATAAAGGCAACCAACCATTAAAACAAAAAGTTTTTAAACTCTGTGATGCAAGTATTACTATCCAATAAAACACTATGAACAAGCCGGTGTAGTAGCTCGTGCCTCTAATCCCTGCACTTTGGGAGGATGAGACAGGAGGGTTGGTTGCTTGAGGCCAGGAGTTCGAGACCAGCCAGGGCAACATAGTGAGACTGTCTCTATGAAAAAATTTAAAAATTAGCTGGGCATGGTGGCACACACCTGTAGTCCCAGCTAATTTCCAGAGGCTGAGGAAAGAGGATCCCTTGAGCCCAGAAGTTTGAGGTTACGGTGAGCTATGATTGTACCATTGCACTCCAGTCTGGGCAACAGAGCAAGACCCTGTCTCTGAAAAATGAAAATGAAAAATGACCATGAAAATAGACTACACATTGGGTCACAAAGAAATCCCAAATAATTCCCCCAAACTACAAAGAGTACAGGCAGCGTTCTCTGAGCTCAATGCAGCAAAACTAGTACTTAATAAAATTAGATAATGAAAAGGTCTTTCAACCATTGAAAAAAAAAACCCTTATCTCTTGAATAATTCTTGGATAAAAGGGGAAATAAAAATGAAAATTGGAAATTGTTTACATACCCACTGCCTAATGTGGCTGCCATGAACCATATGTGGAGATTTAAAATTAAATTTAAAACTTAAATGAGGTTAAATTAAAAATTGAGCTCCTCACTGGCAAACACGAGCCACATTCCAAGTGCTCAGTACTCACAGGTGGCTGTGGCCACACACTAGACATTGCAGACATAGGACATTTCCATTATAGCAGGAAATGCTACTGGACAGTCCTGGTCTAGAACATGATTTTAATGAAATCATGACGTATGAGAATCTACGTGGTGCAGCTAACGTAGTGTACAGTAACCTCTTTATAACATTAAAAACACACGTCAAAAAATGAAGGAAAACAAATACATTTTGTATCTAACCCAAAAAACTGGAAAAAGAACCACAACATAAGGCTTTAGCAGAGATAAAAGCATAATTTAATGAGTCAGAAAACAGAAAAACAGTAGCACTAATAAATAAATCCGTAAGTCATTGACGAGCAAAACATAGAAACTGAAAAACCTACTTTTTGCAAAGGATAAAAATACAAGATGACTAAAAAAAGAAACAGGGAATATAAGCAAAATAACAGAAAATTAAAAGAATGAGACCGTTTTGCTCAGCTTTCTGAAAATGATTTGAAAACCTGGAGGAAATGAATAATTTTTCAGGCAAATGTAATTTACCAAAGCTAATACCAGATGAAATAGAGAAAAATCTAAAATGGCTCATTTCCATAGAAAAAAACAGGACAAAGAGCTAAACAGTTTCACAGGGGAATTCTACCAAAACTAAATGCCACATAATTTGAATATTATAGAAACTATTGCAGATATTATGAAAATCTCCAAATTATTGTTAAAGTATATATAAAATTAATTCCAAAATGTTCTGAAATTTAAATATATAAAATTAATACCAAAATGTTCTGAAATTTAAAAAGAAACTATCAACAAATCTTACTTATGAATAGTAGTTCCAAAACCCTAAATAAATATTAACAAACAGAATTCGGCCACACATTAAAAGAACTATCATCAAGTGGGCTGATGTCAGAAATCCAAAGATGATTCAATATAAGGAAATCTAATATAATTTATCATATTACTAATAATAGAAAAATCACATCTTTATCAACATAATCTCTCAAAGAGCATTTAAAAAATTTTAAGAACCATTCTTGATGGAAATACTCGGCAAAGTAGGAATACATGGACACTTCTTGAACGTGATAAAATATAGATGTCTCACTTCAAAAGCCAGTGCTAGAGACATTTCCATTAAATATCAGGATGAAATCAGGGGTGCCCACCGACATCGTTATTATTTAATATTTCACTGTAGAATTAAATATGAAATTAGATGAAAGCATTCAAATTTAAAAATGGAACAGAAAATGTAAAACTGTCACTATTTGCAGAAGATAATAAAACTTGGCATTTGGGACTAAATTGAACCCATTGATCAATTTTCAAAACTGTGAGAGTATACTAAAGTAATAAGGTACAAAATTAGTGTATAGAATCAATAGCTGTCACGTATACTAACAGTAGCCAGTTAGAAAATATAATGGAGGCTAGGAGCCCATCTACACTGGCAGCCCAGAGATAAAATACTATAGGAACAAACTCAGTACAACACAAGCAAGGCTCAGGTGAAGAAATGTCAAAACACAGCTGAACATCTGTTCTCAGACCCAACAGCTGCATTTCTGGCCATTTATCCCATAGATGTCCTGGCATATATTGAAAAGACATATTGCAAAATTATTAAGTATAGCACAGTCTGTAATTACAGACAGGAAATAACCTAAATATCTATTAATGGAGAACTGGTCGATAAAATACGGTCTATAATTTGATTTAGCCAAGTCACGGGCTGGCATGCAGCTGTAAAACAGAATAAGGGAACTTTCTGCTCATTGATAGGGAAAGGTCTCCATGCTGTAGTGTTATTTGGAAAGGCAAGAGGCAGAACCGTGTGAATAGAGTTTCCCTTTTTGTGTTAAAAGGGAAGAAAATAAGGATATATATTTACTTTGGTTTGTATGCATTCCTACTCCGGAAGGACGCATCAAAAATTCATGACAATGCTAATCTGTGGCTGAGTAGCAGACGCTTGAAAGAACCTTTTCACTGTATTCCTTTTAATACATTTTTAATTTTTTAAACTATGTGTGTGAATTACCTATTCGAAAATAAATATGAAATATTTAGAAGAAACACACAAAGAGTTCAGAGAGTGGTGCACGGCAGCCTAAGCTAGTTTTCTTTTTCTTTCCTCCTTCTTCTCCTCCTTCCTTTTTGAAATCACTATTCCTTAGTTCAGATTTGGGAGCCAGACCCCGAATGTTGCAGGGGAAAGGCACTTAGTAGGCCATTGATCTTTGGCCCAAGATGCTGTGCAAAATTTTTCCTGGAACCTGGCTTTAGAGGAGAAGCATTTGCTCGAATTTCCTGGCTTGCCCAGATCAGTCGAATACTTAAACAAATGCACAGTGGCTGGGCATCCCTACACAACAGACTGAGTTTTCCAAGATGTTCCATTAGTTCTTGAAGCTTGCAAAGCTATTCAGAGATGTAGACATTAAATATGGAAAGACAACCTCAATAGCACTGGTATCAGCTATTTTTCTTGTAAAAGGCCGTACTTTTGATGTGACGTTATTGAACCTTTTTGTATAATGACCTCTGCAGCACACCTCTATCAGAAAAAGCCATCTGTATTTGGGCAAGTGTGCCCACTGCTCTGTTTGTTCTGCATAAATTATCTTTATTTAAGGTTTAGGGGGAGACACATCTATCTGGACATCTGTACTTAACTGATTAGAGACCTCTCATCAGTTATATGTCCACATAGTGAACTGTCCTTGTGCTTGCAGCTGCCAGGAAATGGTAACAGCTGAACATAGGTTAGAAGCGACAATCGCAGACAAAGGGTACAACTTGTTTTTGAATGCATGTGAGCCAGAAGTTTAAGAGGCTAGGAGTTACTACCATCCTTCCCTCCACCCTGAGCATTAGTTTATCTAGTAGAATAACAAATATTTTAACACGTGCCAGGGCAGTGCCACTTTCTGGCTTTGGAAAGGAACATGCACAGCACGGGTGGACATTTCCCTGCCAGAGCTCCACACCCTGCCCCAGGGCTCCTACCCAAGCGTGTGCAAGGTTCAAGTGCAGGATCACCTCTGCCACGGCTTCAGAACGCTGCTGCCACCTATAGGTGTCTGGTAGCACCTGCATGTGCGTGATGTCAGTGGAGAAAAGAGGAAATCCTAGCAGGAACAGAGAGGATGCAGACCCTGGAGGGCCAGGTGGGGAAGCTGGGGACCAGCACTGAGCGCAGGAGCCATCCTCTGAGCCGTGACCCAGCTCCTTCCAGCGAACCTTCAGGTGAGATAAGAGGATCCACGTCAACAGACCCATGGTGGAGAAAGGAGAAAACCAAACGAAAAAAGAGTGACCTTGAACATGGGTTAGAGTCCCAGGGCTGACGACTCTGGCTTTACAAAGGGCAGCACTCAGACACCGTCTGCGTCATGTCATATCTGATGATGATGTTGCTTGCGACAGGGAACATGTGATTTTTGCATTAGTTCTTAAAAAGGATTTGTTTCACTTCTTTGTATCCTATAAATCGTAGAATCAGGAACTCTCTGAGGTAGAGGGGACTTTTTAAAGAAAGCCAGCCCACCCTTTAACCCCAAGAACCTCTTCTGAAACATCCCAGACAAGGAGCCACCAAGCTTGCATGTGATGGCTGGTTTTATGTGACAACTTGGCTGGGCTGTGGGTTGCCCAGATATTTGGTCAAACATTATTCCTGTGAGGGTGTTTTGGGGTGAGGTTAACACTCCCTAATATGGGCGGGAGGGCCTTATCTAGACAGTTAAAGGGCTGAACAGAAGAAAAAGGGAATTCCATCTGCGTGGTGGCCTTCCAGCTGGGACGTGGTGTTTTCCTGCCTTTGGACTCGAGCACTGGCTCTGTCTGGGTCCCACGCTGGCTTCACCCTGACACTAAGCCGTCAGCTTTCCTCGCCAGCCCTGCCTGATGGTCTTGGGACTTGCCAAACTCCATAATCATGTGAGCCCAGTTTCATAACAAACCGCTTCCCATATATGCATATGCACACACACGTCCTGCGGGCTCCCTTTCTCTGGAGAGCCTGACTGCCGCGGGGGAGCATCCGCAGAGACGAGGAGCCCACGTCCCAAGTGGACCCAAGGCCAAGCAGTTAGTCCACGAGAGAACCAAGAGTCAGACATGGAATTGTCTTCTTGTGGCTTTCTCTGTATCCATCCATCCATCATCCCTCCACTCAGCCATTCACTCAGCGAGCAGAGCAAACAACCGAGGTACTTTACAGTTTACTTAAATATTTCACAACCACCTGCACGCCCACACATCCCATCGTACACAATGTCTCAGCAGCACGTGGTACAGCCGCTCCCTCCTTCCATAGCTCCAGCCCCTGCTGATTTTCCTCCTACCCCATTTGGGGTCCTCCTGGTCCTCTGGGCTGGGCTTTCTCATGGATGTGACAGAAACATTGCAGGACCGCAGGCTCTGGTCTGGCCACCTTCCCTCTCTCCCTCCCCCTGCCCTAAGTGTGCTCATCCCGTCTCTCGGCCTCACATGCCTCCCACGTGCTCACTCCCCAGACTTGCATTGCTGACGCTAGACTCACCCCAGTGCTCCAAACTTGTATGTTCAACTGTCCCCTAACTGGATATGGACGGAGTGACCTGGATGGAACGCATGTAGGGCGGAGCTCTGATTTCCTCCCTTTGTCTTCAGCCTGGTCCTTTTCGGTGTGCCCTGTCTTGGTGCCACCATCCTCCCAGTAACTTCAGCCAAAATTCCTGTCATCCTTCATTCCTAGATGTCCTACAAGGCACCGGACAGCTCCAACAACTAGGAATTATTCAGCCCCAGCTGTCAGAAATGCCACGATTGAAAACCCCTGACCTACCTGTGTGTATTAATAGACTCCCGCTCCACCTTGAGCTGGATAAAGTCAGCAAACTCTTCAAAGTGAAACCACTTCCTCTTCTTCTTATCTCTTTTTCAAAACCCTCGAAGCCTAAATAGCTCAAAGCAGGATGAATTCAGCTCAGTGTTGTTTTTATTCTGCTCAGTTTTAAGCTAAGAGTGACTTTGGTGCATGTCTTCTTGCTTGACCTAAACGTTCTTTTTCAGGGCACTGAATCTGCAGAGCTGCTTTTATAAAGGGATGGGTTCTAGACGTGAAAACAACAGCTAACATTTAGAGAATACTCATGTTTCCATGCAATCCTCGTTAAAACCCTCGCTTTACAGTGAAGGAAACTGAGGCAGAGAGTCATTTGCTTGGAGAGTCATTGCTCAGCTGACACATTTAGTAGAATGATGGAGCTGGGTCTAAAATGTAGGTCAGTTCAACTACCGAGTCTAGGTCCCTAACCATCCTCCTATATCGATCTTTAACACACTGTACTCATTTCGTTACATTGTTTTTCCCTGGTGTTGGTCTGACGAGCCTGATCTTTTCTGACTTCAGAACGCAAAGGTGGCTGGAGGAGGGGGCGGCACAGCTGCACTGCATCATGTGGAACTTCTTGCAAGTAAAATGAAAATGATTTTGCAGCAACCACAGGAAAAAGAGATTATAAACAGATAAAAGTGTCCGGATCACTCCAGCACACTGATTTATGACTAGCACTGTGTCCCTCTGAGAAACAGCGCTATAGGATGATTCATATTTGGCAGAAAATATGTTGCCTCTGGCTGAAGAAACTGGCAGGTTCTCACCTTCTAATATAAATATTTAAGAGCCGCACATCATCATCATTTATTAGATTTCGTAAAAATTACAGGTGTGCGCCTCGCGCCCAGAATGCTGACTTTCTAAGTAGATTTTTATCTGATCATCTGTGACTTACAAACTTAAAAAAAGAATTGTTTATTTTTCTGGGCCATTTAAGGATTTCAGAGCCATTTCTGGGGACTGCTTCTCTCTGTAGGACTGGGGCGCCCTTGCTGCCTGGAACTGTCTGCTCCGGGTAGCAGCTGCTCTTGAGCCTCTCCTGGTGCCTGACCTGGGAGGTGCCGTCTCCCGTTCTCTGCATACGTGGAAATCAAGGCCCAACCTCGCCTGATGCTGCAGACACAGAATCCAGGTGAACTCTGCTAGCTCCCCGTTCTGGAGCACGACCTCTGACCCCAGCATCCCACAAGGGCAGAGAGGAAATCTAGACGTGGGGAATGTGTCCTCAGGAGGAAAAGATTCCTTTCCTTGCTCGTCACAAGGTTCCTTGCTGAGACGCTGCAACCAGAAGCTAGGTTAGCAAGGGAAAAGCAGACACACTTATGTAATGTAAGTTCTATGTGACACAGGAGTCTTCAGAAAGGGAGACCCAAAGCAACAGGAAGAGCTGTGTCTACTGTACGCTACATCTGATGAAGAAGAGGCTGGTTGTGGGCAAACCTGATTGATTGGACAGAGAGGCTGTGATCTCCTGGGAATGACCCAGAGGGAACTTTGCAAGGCCGGTTTGCTCAGATTCTTTCCCAGATCCCTTTGTCTTCAGAGATAAAGCCGTTCCTTCCCTCCAGGAACAGAGAGGCCCCTCTGGAATGAGGGTTTCATGACCTATTTCAGGGGAAGGTCAGCTGAGCTACATGGCCTGAGTCAGGGGACCCAGGGTGAAGGGAACTTGTTCTGGTTTCTACGGTCTGCTTCCGAGATTTCCCCAATTTACAAGGTGCCATATTTGGGGGGAATGTGTCCTAAACCTCATTATCAGCCAGGAGAGACGGACTCCTAGATGAAAATACCAAATTGGCCTTTTGCCTCCTTGGGGAACCCCTGGAAATAGTTGCATTTTGACCCAGGAACTCAGGCCGTCTTTGCCAATGTGACAGTCGGGACTGCGACAGGGATTGGAACAGAGTTGTGCGTTCGTGGATGGGGACGGAGGACGAGCTGGAGCCGGCACTGCAACCTGGAGAAAAGATCAAAATTTGGACCTGAAAATAAATGTTTAAGATTCCACATCATTACTTACTAAACTTCTTAAAGACTCCAGAAGCGAGATGCATCAAATTCCTTTCCCTTTAAAGGAAAACAAAAAGCAAAACTCGACCTCCCAGTCCCGGTGCGAGGGAAGCCATGGCCCCACAATCCCAGGAACACCAGTTGCATTTATTGCTATTTCATGGAAGCAGCTGGATCCGCCGGGTGGGGGGAACCAAAGAGAGGCTTTTATTTAAAATTAATGGCTGAGGTGGCCTCTTAAAAGCCTGTCATTTGCATGAACAAAGGAGCAATTGCTTCCTGACAGCAGTGATGGGAAAATGGAGACATTGGCATTGATGTTTCACCCACAAATCTCCACTCATCTACTTACTGCAGTTTATCCCTTGACCTGTCTTTTTAATCATTTCACCTCCTTTCTGCAAAGCATTACTGCTGTTTCCAACACAGGCGGTGACCTTACCGCCTGGTGATTTCAGGGACCCTGTTGACGAAGGGAGGTCACTTATGATTGTTCATCCGCCCTTTCGAGAGTAAATCACGTGGGTTCTTCACGTTGGGTGGAGACTCACAGGAGCCAGGAGACGTAGGGCAAAATCTTGGGTCGGTCACTGCCCTGATGAGGGAAACCTGTCGTCCCCACTGCACCACCTGGAGGACAGAGCCCAGGATCCCAATGGTCCAGTTCTCACAGTCCTCCATACAAGCATGATCGTCATTTATTCTAAAGAGTGAATGTTGCTCTGAACACACTAAGCACCATCTTGGCTGTAAGAATACCCCATCACTGCAGAGCATTCCTCTGTTTTGTTTTGTTTGAGGGGAGAAAGGGACTTTCTTGTGGCCCTATTTGTCCCAAAGTGAGTCCCCATAGCTTGTCTGACTTCCTTGGAGCTTCCTAATCCAGGAGGAGCCTGGGTCTCTCCCTAGACCTAGGAAATTATAGCACAAATTGAGCTCTTCCTGGTCTGACATCTCTAAAGAGAGATTCTCTCTTTTAGAGCCCTTCCCCCTGGATATTGTTTTACTTTTATTTTCCCCCAAGATGTATAGGATGAGGCTTCAGAGGCAACACCATGCAGCAGTTCTGAGCATCAGTGCTGGGCCAGCCGGGAGGAGCTTGGGTGGAATTTCCACACTGGCTAGTGGGGGGAGAAAAGCCTCCTCACCCACCGCAAGGTTCATGGCTGACACCCTATAACAAAAGGCAGGTGAAAAATGGAAAAGCAGACTTCAAATATAAGTTGTAGGTGACATGGGAACCTTCAGAAAAGAAGACTCGAGGAAGCAGGGAGGACGGTGTGCGTTTTACTGTAAGTCCGATGAAGAAGAGGATGGTTGTATATCAACATGTAAACATTCAGTCCAAAGCACAAAGGGAGTTGGTTATTTTAAGGATTTGCAGCGCAGTTCTTTGCAAAAGCACTGCCCCTTTAAATTCATTTTTTACTTATATCTAGATTTCCACACGTTTATCTTACAAATATGCAACCAATCTATTTGTTGCTTTCCCTGTTCTGATTTTCTCGCAGCTGAGCCTTGCTTCCTAGAGTCTTCTCTTTTCACCACTAAAACAAAAATATGAAGAGAGTTTTCCCGCTAGCGTCCTTAATTAGCTGAGACAGCTACCGTTGAAACTGCTTACTGCTCACCTTTTACCCAGAACCAAATGGGGAAAAACAAGAGAGGGACCGTCCTCGCTCCTTTTCAAAGAGATCCA
This sequence comes from Varecia variegata, assembly GCA_028533085.1. Taxonomy (NCBI): domain Eukaryota; kingdom Metazoa; phylum Chordata; class Mammalia; order Primates; family Lemuridae; genus Varecia; species Varecia variegata. The sequence goes on along the minus strand of CM052453.1, from coordinate 2,576,922 downwards.
TAAATCATGCAGAAATATATTACTAAGTTTCTTACTGAGCAGTTTTGCAAATGATAATTAATGATATTGTCTAACAGTAAGATTTTGGTAACCATGGTTTACATGCAGGCTATCTTTACAAGATGTACAAAGACGTCGTTTAAGTCTGTATTATGAGAATAGGAATAGGGGATGGGTTCATTATGGCCTCGTTGTTTCTCCCGTCCTGTATCTAAAGCACTGTAGCTTCAGGTATAGAATATTAAAGTCTACTATAAATACATGATTAACACATATAGAAAAACTCCTGTAACAGCTGTGTGCTGTATAATTGTTGCGATAGTCTTTCCAACGTGACATTAATAAAATTGATGCCCTAATATACCCACCAAATTGCTTGCTACTGATAATGAGGGAATAATTTGAAAGTAAATAGTCTCTGGCAAACCCTAAGATGGCTGTTTATCTGAGAGTTGATTAATTAATAACTGTTCATTAACTAATGCTAAATAAATGCCTCATGTTGTCTTTGTCTATTGGCCAAAAGATATTTGGGCTTTATTTTGATCTCAATGCTAATCATTAATTATTGCCTTGAGACTCTGACATTTGACTAGGGCACAAAGGTTTGCTAGGAGCTTGTTTTCCTAAAATCTTTGGAGGAGGAAAAAAAGAAAAAAACAAAGCAAAAAATAACCAACAAACCTCCATACCCTTGAGTCTTGTTTCTAAGCCTCTAAACTTTGTGGTTTATGCAGAACATTTGAGGCCCCAAGAGTAAGGTTTGGAAAGCTATAGGCAAACTGCACAAGACGCCCATTCATAGCTGAAGTTTTGGGGAATGTTTTCACCAACGGAGTCTTAAATCAACTGAGGTCACTTTAACGGCATGCACTGCCAGCCTGTTTTGATGAGGAATCGCACCAGGGTATGGTTAATAATACCTTGTTCACTGGCTTTCTTGTTGTTTAACATTGTGACTACTGGGACCTAATTGCATCTTAGGTCTGGGAACAACTCTAAATAGAGTGACATTTTCTAATGATTTGGGGAAATAAATAAATTTTCTTAGGTTTTTTATTTTTTTATTTTTTTTATTTATTTTTTTTATTTTTTATTTTTTTTTTTACAATTAACTTAAAAATTAAAACTTTAATTAACAATAGCAAAAAAGCAACCAGAAAGAAAAGTCATATTACATCCGCAAGAATGACATTTGGAATGACAACAAACATCTCCGAAGCTGTAACAAAAGTCAAAAGACAGTAAAAGACAAAGTAATTGTCAGCTTAGAATTATGTATACAGAAAATCAACTTTATGGAACATGGGTGAATTAAAAACATTTCTGATAAACAAAAACTAAGAGTTCACCATTAACAGATTGTCACTAAATCAACCTCAAAGGACGTGCTTCAGTAAGAAAGTAAGTTTTCCTAGGTGAATGGTCTGAGATGCAAAAGGAATAGTATCCAGGACTGGTGAAGACTGCATTTCTACTGAAGAGCCACCAAAACTCCTCATTTATTGCTTGACAGTGGATAAAAGTTTAGATATTTGCGTGGTTGGTGGTAGATGATAGGATGCCTCAAAAC